>ML677383.1:3693554-3860154 GCA_007922305.1 Dermatemys mawii
CCCCCCCCCCCCCCACTCTCTCTTACAGGTCTACTTATTTTTAAAATGGGTGTGAGAGGTGCCGGCCTATTTAATATATGAGATTGATGGGCAAAGTCCATCCAAGCATGAAAAGCCCCACCCAGGCAGGTGTGGGAGGGGCTACAGAACCCAGCAATCAACGGATCATGGGGGCATAAGAAATGAAAAAACCAGGGATGGGGGTACATGCCACAGGGTCAGAATGAGAGCTCTAGAGGAGGGACACCTTCAGAGAAGAGAACTCTGGATAACGCCTGATGACAGCGGATGCTACTGAGAAAAGCTCTGTGCAGATGCATGAAAGGTCCCAGAGAACATCCTCACTGAGTTTCCTCCTGGACCGATGGATGACCATCTTGGCCAGTGTCAGGAGGAGGCTGTAGGGGAGGTCTTGGGACTTGGTGAGGCCACAGATGGAGTGTGCCTAGAGGAAAAGATGTGGGGAGCAATGCAACCTAAACAGAAGTATTGCAGGTAGGCACTGTCAGCGCTCTGACTCGCAGCTCCTGGGTAGTGCTGTGGCTGGGGTGCCAGCAGAGCCTGAGCTCCTGCTGCTCTGAGGGGCGTGATAAGGGGGCAGGACTGAGAGTTCCTGCAGGGCAGCATGTTTAGCTCCAGCAGGCCGCGCAACCTCCAGACCTACTGGTCTGAGGGGGGTTGGATGAGGGGTAGGGAGTTCAGGTGCAATCAGGGGACAGGGAGCAAGTGGGTCCTGGGGGGCAGTTAAAGTGAGGGGGTCTCGGGAGGGGGTGGTCAGGGGACAAGAAAAAGGATAGGGGGCTTACATAGGGGGTGGGGTCCCGGAGGGATGGTTAGGAGCAGGGGGTCTCTGGAGGGGTGGTCAGGGGACAAGGAGCAGGAGGGCTTGGATAGAGGGTGGGGTCCCGAGGGGAAGTGTTTAGGGGCAGGGGGGATAGCAGCGGGGGTCTTGGGAGGGGGTGGTCAGGGGACAAGGAGCAGAGTGGGTTGGAGGTTCTGAGGGGGACAGTTGGTGGGGGGCAGGAAGTGGGTGGGGATCGGATAGGGAGTGAAGCCAGGCTGTTTGGGGAGGCACAGCCTTCCTTACCTGGCCCTCCATACAATTTTGCAATGTTCATGTGGCCCTTGGGCTAAAAAGTTTGCCCACCCCTGGGCCACAGAATATTACAGAGATCAGGTGGGTGAGGTAATATCTTTTATGGGACCAACTTCTGTTGGTGGGAGAGACAAGCTTTCAAGATCTTCAGAAAATGTCTGTGTAAGAGCTTGTCTCTCTCACCGGCAGAAACTGGTCCTGTGAAAGATATTATCTCAGCCACCTTCTCTCTCTAATCACCATTGCTAGTCTAGCCACTAGTTTTCTACAATAGCTAATCCTGCAAGTCATCCTGGGAAGCTTGTGGTCTTTTGCCCTTAGATTCTGCATTGCCGGGAGTTCATCAGAATTGTTTTTGTTCCCATTTTCCTAAGGGGAAAAAGTCCTCTTTCCTTCTAGGGAGAGGGTAAGAATTTGGGGCATCATGAAGAAATCTGTACTTCAAAGCAGGGGACATTTAAAGGCAATGTCATAAGAGCAGTTTCTGAAGTAGAAGGTTTCCTCTCTGTTTCCTTCATATACAAGCCAAGAGGCCGCACTTAGTAAGCAAGGCCTCCTCCTCCTCCTCTTCCCTCTCCTTCAGACACATTCTTGAAAGCTCTTTGCTTCAGTGCCCAAAGCAACACCACTGCAAGGATCCCCAGAGAGTCTGACAAGCTGGCTCTAAATGTGCTGGGTCAGCAGTATCAGGTTGCTCAAATACCAGCCTTCTGGATTTTCAGCACTAGGCCACCTTTTCCTCAGAGCAGCCTGACTAATTTGTTTGGCTCCCTGTGACGTAGGTTCGGAAAAGCTGCCATTTCTTATTCCGGTGTACGCAGCCTTGAAAGAAAAAAAGCAATCTGTCCAATAGCCCCCTTGTGTATCATGTCTCTGGGACAAGGTTTAAAGACTCTCCTTAAGACCCAGTGTGCATGGGTTACAAGGAGACACCTGAGTGTCCTGCTTATCACATGGGTGACTGAGAGTGGGGCTATAAAAGCAAAGGTGAAGCGGCTATAATGCTGGTTACCTGGGGTTGGTTAATCTCCCCGCACAGCTTGCTGACAGCAGGAATGGCCTCAGGTGAGTGTAACCATATGTTAGGATCATTCACACAGAGGTTCTTTAAACATCCTCCTGCTGATCTCTCCACAAACTCTTTCCATTCCCTCCCATGGTGGGGACTGTGAGGGATGGAAATGTATTCTCACATTCTAGTCAGCATCTGAACCATCTGAAATCACAGAGGAGAGGACGTTCTGGATGCTGTGCGGGGTGGGCAAACTTTCTGGCCTAAGGGCCACATTGGGGTTGCAAAATTGTATGGAGGGCCGGATTGTACGTATGTAGAATACACAATCAACTATTTTAGGTTTGCACTGCCCTTACCTCCTTGCTCATGGGGAAAGAGAGACACAGAAGATGATCTAACTCAGCTTCTATTCCCACTAGGCCCGCTTGGCCAAAGGTGATGTTTTGGGAAGGGTACACATGAGATACACAAAGCAATGTAGATAAACTATGGAAAAATATGAACCTTCATTCAAAACTAAACTAGATTCAAGGCACATGAGCCTCTAGTGTCCTTTCAACCTTCCCTGATCTCAGACCGTCAGTTCCATAGTACTGTATAGCTAAGAAGTAGAGGGATACAGCTTTGCACTGTTAATAAGTTAAGAAACAAATTCACAAAACTCTTACTCCCTGCCATCCCCAAACACATTCCACACAGGATAGCATCAACTAGAGACAGCATTTCTAAAGGCCGGGAGCAGACATAATACCTCCCAAGGTGCTGTGGAGAGTATAAATATTAGTAGCTCTTGCTACAAAAGGACAATGTGGCACGATTTTGCATGCACTCCCAGAGGGGTCTGACAATCACTTATTGCTGGAGGTGACATCATAGCTACCTACCCAGACATAGCCCCACGGGATCAGTGAACGCTGCACCAGCACTAGTGGTGTTACTCAGGAAGCATCCTATTTAGGAGAGCTGGGGAAGTCACTGCACCCCCGCCCTTCTTCCCAGCAGACACACTGAGTCCAGCTCAGGAACTGCTGAAGACCACCCTTTTGATGAGTTGCAGATATGCTCCATCCTTGCCGCCAGTCCGCTGTCACTTATAAATTAATGAAAGGGGCTGGGATGGCAAATGAATCATCTCCTCCTTGAAGGCGAACCTCGGATAAGCAATTCAGAGGTCTTCGTATCATCAGAACTCTGATTTATGCACCCGATGGTATTGTACCTATGTAAATTTAACTTGACTTTAGAGTATTTCTTTCACTCTGCATTACCATAAGCAATTAATGAGCATTCAGAAAGTCAGGATGATCATCCATAAACAAGCGATATTTTATTTGAAGTCTGAAGCTGAAGTCTTTGGAGGAGGTTATCAGCCTTCTCCAGAGCAGCCCGATTATTATTCCTGAAATGTTTCACCAGTATCTGCAACAATGTTGTTTGACATAATATACGATGACCCCATTTGCCCAATTGACACATTAATATCTCTGATTGTATTATCCCTGTGTAACTTGACTGTTTCAGATAAGGACAATTCTATCCAACTTCCAGGAGAAAATATAAAACAGTGGAGGTGGAGAGGTTTAAGGGCAAGATCTTCATTAAGGCAATTCCATCAACTTTAACAGGACAAAATTTGGAATCTTTCAATGCATTTTTAAAAAAGAAAATGATGTCATAATTCTGCACCAAGACCTGAATCCAGAACAGCACTTAAGCAGGTGTTTACCTTTAGCTGCACTAGTAGCTCAATCAAGATTAGTAGGACTACTCACATGCTTAAAGTTAAGTGTATCTTTAAGTGCTTTGCTGAGGCCTATTACATGAATTTTAAAAACAACAGTAGAGAACTTCTCCCAGCACTAAGTCTTCTTGACCATCCTATATCCATGTAGGGTTGGTCCCTACCATACATTTTCTGGTTCTTTTTCAAAATCTTGTTTTAAGCATCCCAAATGATGGGTTTTCCACCACATCCACTGGGAGACTCTTTCGTAGCTGAATAGATTTTACCACTACGTTAGATAGATTTCCAGAAGATTTTTTCAATGTCATCCTTTTACTCTTCGTTATACGCTGTTTTAACACTGCAGTTATATCCTCTCCTCTTCCGTTGATGCCCTTCCAGCACTTGTAGAGTATTGTCATACATCTCCCCACCTTCAGGCTGTTGTTGAGCCAAGCAATCATATTTGGTTCTTTTAACTGTTTCGTCATTAACCAGTCTCTGCAGCCCTCTGTTCATTTGTGAAGCTCTTTTCACAGTTCCATGTGAGTTTGGTGACCTTCTTCTGGGACTGAGGTGGTCAGAGTTAAAGGCACTACCTTTGGTGCATTTTCCTCAGTGATGTATGGAGAGGAGTTAGTATCTCCCTGCCTCATCATGTGATGTCTCTGTGTATGAAGCCCAAAATTACACCAGCCATTTTTGCTGCCATATGGCGTGTCAAGTCATATCTAATTTGCTGCCAACTACCATCCCAGCTCTTCATTTATATTTTCCATGCATCCCTCTCTCATTGAATATCTGCTTTGGTTCTTAAATAACCATCACGCATTTGGCAGAATTCTAGCTCTTACATGCACAGAACTGATTCTAGATGACACTCATTTTGTCAGGATTCAAGGGCATTTCAGCTTCTGGCTATGCCAGTCACTGTGGATTCTATTGTTAGCAACAAAATAGTCACCTGGAAAACTCTGATTCCCTTCTTCACAAAAATAGCAACCACTCTGTTAGCTCATCTAGTCTATGACGCTTAAAGCACATGTTTTAGGTTTTGCCTAGTCTAATTTTATATAAGTAACAGGGTTTCCACTGTTTCCCAGTGGACTAAGCCGAAGTCTAAAAACACTTTAGGATGTTTTTCCTCAGGTCTAGCCCAAATTTTTCTTTCCCTGGATCTCATCCTATTGCTTCAATGACACACCCTTTATCAAGCATGATCAATCCTTCTTCCTCTTTGCACCTTTCAATAATGCCCCCAATTTAGCAGTTGTTCAGCCATAATGTTCAGATGTTGGAAAAATTCTCCACTACTTTGCAGTTGGAGTTAGTGGAGAGAAATAGCAGCCAGGAGCCAGTTGCTATTCCACGGTTATGGGTCTTTTGGCTCCAGGATGCGTTAGACTAAAAAGGGCATCCTCTAATGCTGAAGTCCATTCCCTGCAACAGTGGAGGACTGAGAGAAGTGGAACTCAGCCCTGTCATGCCTCCCAGCCCTGCCCTCTTCTCCCCTTACGCTGCAGGAGGAGCATGGCTGGTGTAGGAGTGCAAAGTAGCCTTAGCAGACTGGAGAATTTGGCCCGTTGTTTTTGTATAAGGGGACAGCACAAATACCTTCTAATTCCAGTTTAAGAGTTAATGTACAGGGCGTGCAATTTTCCTCCCTCCTCATTCTGCTACAGAACTGGTGGCATGTTTAATATAAGTCTGGGAAAAATCCCATGAGTAAACGTGCTATGGGACATGATTCTCTCCTCTGGGAGAGGTAGACTAGATGATCTGATCAATCTGTTCAGTCCTGAGAGTCTCTGATTCCTCATGGAAGGTGGGCTTGTGTTTTTATAACAGTGTCTGTATGTTTGGATTTGTCACAGCACCGACCCAGCTTTAAATGGTTCTTAACACTGGCTAATTATTTAAAATGCAGGCACAAATTACTCCAGAGTTGATGCAAATGTGCGGTCACTCATTGCTGCCTCTGGCCAAGCAGCCAGGCTAAAAATCAGTTGTGGGTTAATTTGGTATTTGGTGAGTGAAAACCAGAGACAGAAACCCCCCAAAAGACGTAGTCTTGATCCATAGATGTTTCCGTTCAAATTCTGCTTGAATCTGGGATGAATGTTCTGATGTGGGTGGGCCAGTCCACACAATCGGCTCTGCTTACACCACCTTTCTTCTTGACTCTTTTTTGTTGTGGGGGTGGGAAAGCTGAGATTCCCCTGCTTCCACATGTTGGCTCCAGCAGGAGCCAATCAGACCTGATTTTGCTCCTCCTCTGCTAAGAGTTGGAGAAAGTTTCTTGGATGAATAGTCTATGTGATGAAAATACAGTTTTGGTGAACTTGAAACTATTTGTGAATTTTGACACTAATAGTTTCAGTCTTTCACCAAATGGCTGGGGCAGCGGGTCAGCAGCCCCATTCCCTCCCCAAATAACCTTTAGCCCAGTGGTTATGGCACTTACTTGGGATGTGCAAGACCCACCTTTAAATCCCTGCTCTGGTATAGCTCCAAAATAGGCTTTTTCAATGCACCAAAAAAACTGAAAAAATTCCACCAAACTTTACCCAAACCAACTTCGATTTTTTTTTTTATTTGTCAGAACTGGCAAATATTTACACTGACTCCAATGGGTTTGGATCAGACCCTTAATGTCTTCACATTCAAGTTCTCAATTTGCTTCTTGATTCAACAAAAATTAGGCCCAACACACATGAGATACAGAGTCAGATTACCTGATATAGCACAGGACTGATAATGTAACTTTTAATGCCACAGAAAAGGGTCATTTTGTTACTCTGACTTAACAGGATACCTATGTGCACAGGTTTTGCCATCAGAATATTTGCCAGTCTCAAACATTGAAAAATCATGAGCAAGGCCCCCAAATCATAGGTATTGACTCTGGGTGCTCTGGGGTTGGACCACCCACAAAATATCCCTGGTGCTCAGCACCCACCAGCCACAGCTGTTCAGCAGCGCAGTCGATCAGCTGTTTGGTGGCACCCCTATCAGTTAATCGAGGACGCCACCAAACAGCTGTTTAGTGGCTCTGGGAGAGGGTTGGGGGAGGATGGAGACCGGCGAGAGGCGGGTGGGCCGGGGCCTTGGGTAGGGGGTGAAGTGGAACTGGGAACAGACAGAACGAGGGCGGAATCTTGGGTGAGGAGGACGGAGCAAGGGTGGGACCTTGGGGTGTAGTGGGGCTGGAATATCCCTGGGGAAAAGTAAAAGTTGGTGCCTATGCCTCAGATAATCATGAGACTATCTTAAAAAGCATAAGATCTTAAAAAACAAACACTGAGTGCTTTATGCCACTTGTTTTGGAGCCTTTTGGATTCCTGCTCTCCAGGTTTTCTCCACCACCATAAGAGGCTAGGAAAATGCTTATTTTTTTAAATGAAAATTGAAATCCTCACCCTGCCCAGGAACTGGGACCTGAAGACAAACCCCACACACCGTGGGACCCTTCATACAACGGTGCATGCTGGCCACACCAGAAGTTTGGAAGTAATTTGTGTTATCAGGGTAGTTATGGTAAAAACCAGGGTGAAGTTAACTACTAGCAAGGACAAAATGTTCAAGATGTTAATGGAGACCACCACACTTTAATTTGCTCGAGCTATTTCAGTCGCTGTGACATTTTAAAAATAAACACATTAACACTGAGCTTGCTTTTAAGATTATTAAGCACATCTCAAGGTCCCCACTTTAAGTGCAAGCTAAACAGCTGTAATGAGGAGCTGGATGTCATTTATCTAACATCCAGTGATTCAGCATGCCCCTAGTACAGAGCATGTAATTAAGTCCTGCCATACACCGGTATTTGAGTTAGAGGGCTGACTGAGAATATTTCACTCATTAGCCTTTTGAAAGAACTTGTGTTCTTGCCTCACAGTTTGGAATGCTGTGCTCTCTCCTTGCATATAACGTTCCTTCTGAACCACAACATTTTGGCAATACATCCTGAATCCTCTCCCTCCTGGACGAAACAGCTCATGCTCTGCCTTATGGCATAGTGTACTGGAGAAGAGGTGTGACCTTGCAACACCAGGATTTCATTCTTAGAGATTGATAATATAACCTTCAGTTCATGCACTCAACTGTTTTCTTCTGCTTCACCCCAGGACTTGATTGCACTGCCTTCTCTCTCTTTTTAATACAATCTTTGAAGATTTTAAAGATACCCCAGAGTTCCAAGACCTTGCAGGATGGTCGTTAAAAAACTCTGCTTCTGCAACTACTTGCAGGAATGTATGTACACAAGTTTATTGTCTCAGCACCTGAAACCTATTGTCTAGTCTTTCTGGCTTAGCTTTTATCGGTTCCAGACTTCAGAGGCCACATACGCAACTGTCCATTTCAAATCCAGCCATTTGTCTTGTAGATCAACCTTGATCTTTTCATCACCAGTTGAAAAGCAGGTTTCTGATACCACCAACTTCTTCGTGTCAGTTTAGTAACAATCCCTTCCAGTTAGTTGATGTCCCACAGAAACATCCCTCTTATGAGAGACAAGAAAGAAGAGACAAAAAGCAGCAGCCAAATCCAGGTTGATGGCAGGGGATATTGGCTCCTCTCTCTTTGCTTTCACAGTTCAGCAAGCTAAACAGCTTGTGATTACTCTGACAATTGCTTCATCTAGTGTTGTTAATTGTTAAAATACATTTACCAATATGCCAGGTCATACTTTTTTTGTATGTAATCTCCTTCCATTTGGCTAGGGCTAAATATAGATCTCTTTTCAAGAACTCTACCACAATAACAAATCCAAGGCCCACTATATTTTGCAAGCACACATGTCAAACGCTGCTCTTAGTTACACCAACATAAATAAATCCATTGAACAGTCCATACTTCCTAACAAACTCATACACACAATGAACAGGAAAGGAGAAGAGATGGACACCTCTGGAACTCCATGAGACAGCGTCCTAAGGGAGGAAGAGCAACTGTGCCAGATTTCCTTAAAGCCAGCACTCAAGTGAAGCCATGGCATCCTGCACTGGCAAATGGACCCAGAACATTCCCAGCCAGGACAGAGATCTCTCCCCGATGACCACTAGAGACACATTCTCTGCTGCCTGTTCCCTTTTCCTTGACTTCTCAGGGCCTCCGTGGTGGAGAGGCAGGCTAATCCGAGCATGGCTCCGTGCGGCTCCTGGAAGCAGCGGCATGTCCCCGCTCTGGCTCCTAGGCATGGGGCAGCCAGGGGACTCTGCAGGCTGCCCCCCGCCCCAAACCGGTGGCTTTGCAGCTCCCATTGGCCAGGATTGGGTGACCAGAGAGCAAATGTGAAAAATCAGGAGAAGAGGTGGGAGGTAATAGAAGCCTATATAAGAAAAAGACCCCAAAATTGGGACTGTCCCTATAAAATCGGGACATCTGGTCACCCTAGGCCAGGAACTGTGGTCTATGGCAGCTGCGGAGGTGGCATTTCTGGATGGAGCAGCGCGCAGAGCTGCCTGGCTATGCTTCCGCCTAGGAGCCAGAGGCAGCTCTAATTCCGGGAGCTGCCTGAGGTCAGTGCCACCTGAGGCCTGCACCCCTGACCCCCTCCTGAGTCCCAACCCCCTGCCCCAGCCCTGATCCCCACTCCTGCCCTTTGAACCCCTTGGTCCCAGCTAGGAGCCCCCTCCTACGCCCCAAATCCCTCATCCCCACAACAGAGCCCTCACCCCCCAAACCCCAACCTCCTTCTTCAGCCCTGATACCTCTCCTGCATGCCGAACCCCTCATCCCTAGCCCAGAGCCCCCTGCCGCACCCTGAACCCATTTCTGGCCCCACCCTGAAACCTATACCCACAGCCCAGAGCCCATACCTCCTCCCACACCCAACACCCTGCCTCAGTCCAGAGCCCCCTCCCATACTCTGACCCCCTCAGCTCCACCCCTAGGCTGGAGCCCCCTCCTGCACCCCAAACACCTCATTTCTGGCCCCATCTGCACAACAGCCAGAGCCCTCACCCCAACCCCCTGCCCCGGCCAGGTGAAAATAAGCAAGTGAGGATGGGGAGAGCGAGCGATGGTGCAGGGCATGGAATGAGCAGTGGTGGGGCCTCGGAGAAGGGGTGGGGCAGGGGCAAGTCTTCGTAGGAGTGGGGCAGGGAGCGGGACATGGGTGTTTGGTTTTGTGCGAGTAGAAAGTTGGCAACCCTAGTCATTCCAGCATGAAATTTAAGATTTTAACCCTAATTTAAGTGCAAATTTCAAGACAACCTAAACTGTGGCACCACTAGAAGTAAGTAAGTCTACACAGCAACTGAACACCTGTGGCTGGCCTGTGCTAGCCGACTTGGGCTCGCAGGGCTGCTTCATTGCTGTACAGACTTCCTGGCTCGGGCTGGTGCCCAAACTCTGGGATCCTCCCACCCTACAGGGACCTAGAGCCCAGGCTGCGGCCCGAGCCTGGAAGTCTACACCAGCGTCTCTCAAACAATTCCTGCTGCTTTTCCCCCTTCCGCGTTTCCGAGTCCTCTTGCGGCCTGGGAGTGTGTCCGGTGAAATGCCGCCAAATTCAAAGCTTCTGCTTTCGGCAGGACACATATACAACACTTCCGATTTTGGTGGCGTCCCAGGGCTGATCCCGCAGTGGCGCTGGAATATCGCAGCCCCCGGTGGGGGGTCTCGCACACCCCACTTGAAGTCCACTGGTCTACACAGCAGTGAAACAGCCCCACAGCCTGAGCCTGGGTCAGCTGGCAGTGGCCAGCAGCGAGCTTTTCTGTGCTGTGCAGACATAGCCTAAGTCATTTGCCTAATGCACAGTGGCTGGTGTATTTATGGCTGTTATTACAAGGGTACTCTATCTGTGTAAATGTGAATAGTTAGATCATAAACACAGTGCCAGCAGACGGCACTCATGAATACGAAGCTTAACCGCCCTTTCTATCAGTTCTGTGCAGTCAGGAAGGTTTTATCGCTCTGGAAGTGCCTTTAATTTTTCAGTTTTAATTGTATTGGATATTCATCTTTCTACTGCAACTGGAAATAAATGTTATAATATATGCCTCTCTCATAGAGCTGGAAGGACCTTGAAAGGTCATTGAGTCCAGCTTCCCACCTATACTAGCAGGACCAAGTACTGCTCCGATAGATTTTTTGCCCCAATCCCTAAATGGCCCCCACAAGGGTTGAACTCACAACCCTGGGTTTAGCAGGCCAATGTGCAAACCACTGAGCTATCCCTCCCCTCAAGAAAATGTTAAGAAATACCCAAAAATAACATGCATGTGCGAGTGGGGGCCTGTATCATATACATTCCAGCATATATTGCTTGGCAGCTAAACATCCTTCAGGCACTAGTTTGCTATTTCTGAGACCATCATAATAGCTGAACTGGCTTGTTCACCATCCCTATCGGGAAGGGGATTTCCCAGAATGCTTGAAGAAATCTGACAAATCACATTATTCACTGGTTTCCTTACATGCTTCTCTTCTTTAAACAACAACAAAATCAAACAAACAAATAAAAAATGGAGAGCATTAGTGCACGAGGGAATCAAACCTGAGAAGAAACATTTGGGGAAATTAAGAAATAAAATGAAACCCCCCCACTAAGGGCTTGGTTCTATACTTATTGACCTCACTGGCAAATCTCCCATTATGCAAAATCAGAGCCTAAGGAAGCATCCCAGTTGAGGGGAAAAGAAACAGGTGTGTGGAATCTGAGAGTGAATGGCAGAGGGAAGCAGAGGCTATACCGATATACGTAAACCCTAAGCCAAGTCCTTTCTTGTAAAAGCTTCATGCCTCAGTGATCTAGATCCTAAGAGCAACTGATGCCTGCTGGATGACCTCTTTGGAATAGGGGGTCCTAAATATCACCATGTTGCACTGAGCTTGAGACAATCTGCTGAGTATTTTTCTACTCTGTTTATATTTTTTTTAGTTTATCAGCCATTAGCTCAGGGATTTCCCACTTGCCAGTTCCTCAGGCAGATACTGCAGATGAATGAGAGAGGGAAAAGGAGCAGTTTAAAGGAAGATCTTACAGCTGTAAGGAAAACCTTATAAACTGAAATGGCTTAGACTACAGATGGTAGATTGAGATGCCTCTAAACTAATGCTATAGCTTCATCTCTACTTTCCAGCAGACATGTAAAGAATAGGACAAAAACTGCTAATGCAGTAAAACACTGGTAAGCAGATAGGATTTGGTTAAGATTTCATTACAGGGTAGAATTAATTTTATATTTTACCCTGTGATATTGAGAGACCAGGGCCCTGATTCTGCAAAGACATTAGAACGCAGTAAATCCTTGATATTACAGTTTCATCTATGGATTTAACAGTAGCATTGTTTTCACATTCTGATCCTAGAGCAAGCTCTGAAAAATTAAAGCATATGATTCATGTCTCTTACTCATTTCGGTTGCTCCAGAGCGAGGCCTTGTTGTGGTGTCACCCTTTGGGGGAATTAAAAAATTAAACAGGCTTATATTTTCGGTTCGTCGTGACGTGATGGGCTGTAATCTCCTCAGTGCCCTCTGAGGAGGAGAAGGCTGCTTTGTATTTTGTGGACTGTGTTACAAACTGTGGCTAGAGGTTATCTGCAACTTAGACCCTGTAAATGAGTTAGCAACCCCCACAAACTGATTTTTGTGAAGCTGATTTTTTAAACATATTATTTTCCTAAGGCTTCATTACCAAGCTATTACAAAAAGGTTAAGAAAAAAGAGCTTCACTATCCTGTGAAAGGAGATTAGACCATATTTCTGAACTCTCCTCACTAGCATCATCATCCATTTCTTTAAGAGCACTCAAAAAGTCTGTAGCTGTTGGTATAGGGAGCATATTATCAATTACGAACTACTGCAGACGCATTACTTCAAACTGGAGCTTGAAAGGTGACTAGGAAAATGGGAAGTTGGTGGATATTTTTGGCTGGGTGGAATTCAGAAGACTACATAACGTTGCTCCTTTACATCTCTCAAGAATGAATTGACCAAATAGCATCCAAAGAGATAATTATAACTGAAAAGGGCTTTAATTTAGTGTGCAGTAATTCTATAAATAAGATGAACTGTGGGTTGCCGCTGTGGTTTGTGGGTAGACACTGGGCATTAGACCTAATGGGATTACAACAACAATACTGATTTTAAACTCCGGATGCTTTCAAAGCTGTACGCTTTTGAGGAAAAAATTATTTACAAAATAAGCCCTTCCCTTCTTCCACAGTGAACATTAAGGAGATGTTTCTATATCCATGCTGCCAACAAGAGCACCCATGCAATGAGCCTGTCTCTTCACCAGTAAAGCCTACATATATCACTGCCATCTAGCAGATGGACCTCAGAGAGTCTAAGGCCACAAGGGACAATTGTGATAAGTTAGTCTGATCTATTGTATAGCACAGACCACAGAATGTCTCCAAAATAATTTCCATGTTTTAGAAAAAAACATCCCATCTTGATTTTAAAATAGTCGGTGATGGAGAATCCACCAGGACACTTGGTAAATTATTCCAGTGGTTAATTCTCACTGTTAACAATTTACACTTATTTCCAGTTTGAATGTGTCTAGCTTCAGCTTCTAGTCCAGAGATAGACAACCTATGGCACATGTATCAAAGGCAGCACGTGAGCTGATTTTCAGTGGCACTCACACTGCCTGGGTTCTGGCCACTGGTCTCTGCATTTTAGTTTAATTTGAAATGAAGCTTCTTAAATATTTTAAAAACCTTATTTACTTTACATAGAATAATTTAGTTCTATATTAAAGACTTATAGAAAGAGACCTTCTAAAAACATCAAAATGTTTTACTGGCATGCGAAACCTCTAATTAGAGTGAATAAATGAAGACTTGGTGCACCACTTCTGAAAGGTTGCAACCCCTGTTCTAGTCAGTGGATAATGTTATACCTTTCTCTGCTAGACTGAAGAGCCCATTATCGCATATATTATTACATATCCTCATGTAGGTACTCATAGATTGTAATCAAGTCACCTGTTAACCTTCTCTTTGTTAAGCTAAATAGATGGAGCCCCTTGAGTCTACCATTAAAAACATGGTTTCTAATCCTTTAATCATTCTCGCAGCACTGCCCTGAACTCTTTCCAATTTATCAATATCTTGACTTGCAGGCACCAGAACTGGACGCAATATTTCAGCAGTGGTCACACAGTGCCGAATACAGAGGCAAAATAACTCTCTACTCCTACTCGAGATTCCCCTGTTTGTGTGTCCCAGGACTGAATTCACACGGTTGGTTGCAACATCTGACTGAGAGCTCATGTTCAGCTGATTATCCATTACAACCCGCAAATCTTTTCAGAGACACAGCTTCCCAGGATAGAGTGCCCCGTTATGTAAGTATGGCCAGAATTCTTTATTTCTAGATGTACTATCTGTATTAAAATGAATATAGTTTCCTTTTGCCCAGTTTACCAAGTGATCCAGATCGCTCTGGATTTAGATCTCCTCTTCAGACTTGTCCTCTTTGCTATTTACTTCTCCCCCAATTTTTGTGCACACTTTATCAGTGATGATTTGTATATTTTCTTCCAGGTCATTGATAAGAACATAAGAAAGGCCGTACTGGGTCAGACCAAAGGTCCATCTAGCCCAGTATCCTGTCTACCGAGAATGGCCAATGCCAGGTGCCCCTGAGTGAGTGAACCTAACAGGTAACGATCAAGTGATCTCTCTCCTGCCATCCATCACCCCCCTTTGACAAACAGAGGCTAGACTATCCACAATTACTCCAAGATCTTTTTCCTGAGTAGCTGCAGCGAAATTAGCCCCCATCATACCCATCCTGGCTAACAGCCATTAACGGACTTAACCTCCATGAATTTATCCAGTTCTCTTTTAAACCCTGTTATAGTCCTAGCCTTCACAGCCTTCTCAGGCAAGGAGTTCCACAAGTTGACTGTGCACTGTGTGAAGAAGAACTTCCTTTTATTTGTTTTAAACCTGCTGCCCACTAATTTCATTGGATGGCCCCTAGTTCTTCTACTATGGGAACAAGTAAATAACTTTTCCTTATTCACTTTCTCCACGCCACTCATAATTTTATATACCTCTATCATATCCCCCCTTAGTCTCCTCTTTTCAAGCTAAAAAGTCCTAACCTCTTTAATCTCTCCTCATATGGGACCCGTTCCAAACCCCTAATCATTTTAGTTGCCCTTCTCTGAACCTTTTCTAATGCCAGTATATCCTTTTTGAGATGAGGAGACCACATTTGTACACAGTATTCAAGACGTGGGCGCACAATGGATTTGTATAAGGGCAATAAGATATTCTCCGTCTTATTCTCTATCCCTTTTTTAATGATTCCTAACATCCTGTTTGCTTTTTTGACTGCCGCTGCACACTGCATGGACATCTTCAGAGAACTATCCACGATGACTCCAAGATCTTTTTCCTGATTAGTTGTAGCTAAATTAGCGCCCATCATATTGTAAGTATAGTTCAGGTTATTTTTTCCAATGTGCCTTACTTTACATTTATCCACATTAAATTTCATTTGCCATTTTGTTGCCCAATCATTTAGTTTCGTGAGATCTTTTTGAAGTTCTTCACAGTCTGCTTTGGTCTTTACTATTTTGAGCAGTTTAGTATCATCTGCAAACTTTGCCACCTCACTGTTTACCTCTTCTTCCAAATCATTGATGAATAACTTGAATAGGATTGGTCCTAGAACTGACCCTCGGGGAACACCACTAAGCATGTTAAATAGTATAGGGCTGTAGTGGGGCGGATTGGCCACCCACAAAGTCGGAGAGAGAGGAGCCCCTCATTGAACCGAGGTGGGCGGAGCCACGTCATGCTCTGCCCTCCCGCTGGAAGTCAGTGGGCGGGTCCAGAAGTATAAACGGTGTGCCAGAGAACTCAGTTGGGAGGCAGCTGCCGGAGGAGCCAGATCCCTCTTGTGAGCTCCCGATCTGGGAAGCTGCTGCAGACCCCGAGGGAGCTGTGGACTGGCCAGCACCACCAGGGCCATTTACAGACCCAAGGATGGAGAAGCTGGCAAGTCTTCACAGAGGCCCTCTTCCCCGACAACCAGGATGACCCTCTACCGAGCCAGGTACACCCAGAAGAGGAGTTGGGAAGTGGTCCAGGGGTAGCCGACCCCTGTCTGAATGCAACGTGGACAGCAAGCAAGTCAGCGTGTTACAGTCAGGATCCCACTGACCCAGTGGCAGACCTCTCTGCCACTGCTAGGGCCCTAGGCCGGGATGCAGAGGAGTGAGTGCGCCTGCATCCCCCACTGCCACCCCAATCCGTGGGTGGCAGCCTCCCCCTTCCTTAGGCAAGAAACCTGTGTTTATTGGCTCTCCGCCAGAGCTAGGAGGCCCGACTGTTTGCATCTCATCCTGAGTGCAGGCTGGAGCCCTCAGACTCTTTCCCGCCCCATCCTGACCCACGGCCTGGGCTAACTGACTGGTTGCTGCCTGGCCAGAGTGCGGGCTTGAGCCCAAGACTCTTTGCTGCCTTGCCCCGACCAGGGGCTGGGGCTCTGTAACGGTGTTTATTGTTCGGCCCTGACTACAGGCCCGAGCTCATGTCTCCCATTGCCCTGCTGAAACCCCATGTCAGGCGACCCCCAGAGACATAGTATGCCCACAGAGGGGGCACCTGGAGGGGAAGGAGACTCTCCCCACAACGGACTACAAGGGCCAAGAACTGATCCTTGTGGGATCCCATTGGAAATGGACCCACTCAATGACTATTCCCCATTTACAATTACATTTTGAGACCTATCAGGTAGCCAGTTTTTAATTTATTTAACATGTGCCACGTTCATTTTATATTATTCTAGTTTTTAAATCAAAATGTCATGTGGTATCAAGTCAAATGCCTTACAAAAGTGTAAGTATATTACATCAACACTATTACCTTTATCAACCAAATCTGTAATATCATCAAAAAAAGATATCCAGTTAGACAGGATCTATTTTCCATACACTCATGTTGATTTGCATTACCTTCCTTTCCTTCATTATTAATTGAGCTCTGTATCAGCTGCTTCATTACTTTGCCCAGGATCAATGCCAGGCTGACAGACTTATAATTACCCAGGTCACTCTGTTTACCATTTTTCAATATTGGCACAAGTTTATCTTTCTTCCAGTCCTCTGGAACTTCCCCGGTGCTTGAAGACTTACTGAAAAACAACTTGAGTGGTCCAGTGAGCTCCTTAGCCATGTCTTTTAAACCTCTTGGATGCAAGTTATCTGGCCCTGCTGATTTAAAACTGTCGATTTTAGTAGCTTCTATTTAACATCTCCTAGAGATAGTTGTCAGATAGAATATCAGATCTGATTGTGTGTGTATGAACATGCCACTGTATAGCAGCTGGCCTCCTCCTCAGAGGAGAGAAATCCTAATGCTACTACACAACAGTTAACTGTTGCAGCTAGTTAAAAACATTCAGCAATACACACATAAAACCTGGTTTGCCTAGTCCAGTGGTTCTCAACTCTGGTCCACCGCTTGTTCAAGGAAAGCAGCGGACAGCGCACCCCTCAGCCTGCGCCACTTCCCGTAGCCCCCATTGGCTTGGAGCAGTGAACCGCGGCCAGTGGGAGCTGCGATTGGCTGAACCTGCGGACGCGGCAGGTAAGCAAACCGGCCCGGCGCGCCAGGGGCTTTCCCTGAATAAGCAGTGGACCAGAGCTGAGAGCCACTGGCCTGGTCAGTGGTTGCAGATGGATTATTATTGAAGGCCAGCGTGACAGGCATCCTGGCTCACATTCTGTAGTATCTTACTCCATGAGTACTCCCACTGAGGTCAAGGGGACTATCTGTGGTGTAAGGTACTATCCAAAATGGGTATGAGCTCCAGACTTGTTCTTACGACTAGAAGAGAGCAAGAGCACTCACATGGTGACGAGACACACCACAGAGAAGCAATGTGGGTTTGGTGGAGCTTTCTAATTTCAGAACGAGTCAATATTTTTTATATGCCTAGGATCAGAATTTTTGCATATTCAGCACGTCATTTAACCTTCAAGGCACTTTAAAAACCTTCCATAATTAACCCTCAAAAAGGCCTTTCGTAAGTGTTTTATGCTGCCTTTTACAGATGGTGCAACCAAGACATATAGCGCACAAGCATTTACTTTTGTTTTTGCTGGTGAGTGATCGCTCTTTTATCCCCCTTCCTGCCATGTGAGCAGCAGGTAGGGTGTGGGAGGGTGGGAAGAGGCCGAGTGGGGGCATGGCCTTGGGGTGGAGCCTTGGAGGGAAAAGGCTGAGCAGGGGTATGGTCTGGGGGCAGAGCCTTCGGGGTGGGGGGAGAGGCTGAGCAGGGGCAGGACCTTGGGACAGAGTGGCAGTTGGCCTAAGGGGGAAGAGGACAAGCAGGAGATGGGGCCATGGTCAAGGCCATAGGGCCCACAAAAGATTAATCTGGTCCTGTGGGGGCTGAGCATCCCCAATTTTTTCAATAGGTACTTGAGCCCCAGAGCACCCATGATGTCAGTACATATTACACAGAGGTTAAGTAACTTGCCAAAGATCAGTGGGACTACTCATGTAACAGCATGAGTAAAGGTATCTCCGTTTGGCTGTAAGCAAACAGAAGAACTGTATGGGAGCGTGAAGCCCTACAAAGATTTCCCCAGACACCATGGAATATAATTCTCTTGTTCTGTGAATTTAAGATACTGACCCATACAACTCAGATACAATAACTCAAAGAATTTGTTGGACTTTGGCAAGGCTTCTTTAGACAGGTCCTCACAAGGCCATGCATCCCCAGCATCTTAGAATCTAACAATTAATGAATTTATTCTCACATCACCTCCAGGGAAATATCATTATCTTCATTTAATAGATGGTGAACTGAAGGGCAGACTTACACAAGGTCACACAAGAAAGCTGTAGGCATGGGACCACTATGTCCCAAGACCCAGGGCAGTGACTTAAACAGTGTACACCCCCTTTCTCTCCATAGCTCTGATTCAGCAAAGCACATACTTGAGTGCTTTGCTGAATCAAAGCCCATTAATAGCAGGTCAGAAGAAAGTTCATAATGTCCAAAAGTCTAATATTTCTGATGGGAAGTTTTCACTGGAACTGGATTAAATACTAAAGTAATACACCAGAAAATTCATTTTGACATGTAAACTGGCCTCTTGGGTGAAAGAAGCCACAGACCAAAAAAAAAAAAAAAGTATGGAACAAATTCTGATCTTCATGAAATGTAAAACCAGAGTAACTCCATGGGGATGTATAAGTTTATTTCAGTAGCCACATTATCTACAAAAAGAATGAATGCTCTTTGGAACCGTGAGCTGCAGACTTACATAGCCAATGCCTTTTTGGAGATTATGGAGTTTAAACACCTTAAAAAAGCCTCTAATTAAAAAAGATTTAGAAACCTGATGCTTACACTCAGAATTAAAGCAAAAGTGACAGTGCAATTAGGGATGTTTGACATTATTAACATGTCATGGTTTAATAAGCCTCCCCCAATTATCTTTGGCCAACCCTATTGATGCCAAACGCAGATTTTGGTTTGGATGTTTGCTCTAGCTGCTTTACAGAATGACTGGACAGTTTATATGGACAAAATTGAAACTGTCCAGTGGCTTATCCAGTGCTTGCCAACTCTACAGCTGAATTCAGCCAAGATATGACAGCCAAAAAGAAGCGCTGAGAGGAAAATGAATATGATTTGACAGTCAACAGCACAGGAGGATTTTCAGGCGGAGCTGGCAGCAACAATTTAACCTTAATTAGTTACTGCAATCAAATAATCATCAAGGAAGGGCTCAACTCCAGTGGCATCCCCAGGTGAGAGGGAGTGTGGCCCAGAGGTTAGAACCAGAACTCCTAGGTTTCACTCTGCTCCTCCACTGCCCGGGTGTGAACTTGAGGATGTCATTTAGGCTGAGACTTTCAAAGGGATTTAGGAACCCAATCTGTGTCAACTTTCAATGGGATTTAACTATCTCATTCCTTGAAGATCCTAACTGTAAGATGCTCTGTGCCTCAGTATATCCACTGGGCACAGGGTGTTGCATAGCTTAATTAAATTGGTCATCTTGCCACACCTCATAAACGTGGCACTGAGAATGCAGCCAATGTCTTGACAGATTGATTCATTTGCTAAAGCAGAGGTGGGCAAACTACAGCCCTGGGACCTACCTGCCTGGCCCCCAAGGCCCCTGAGCTCCCGGCCAGGGAGGCTAGCCCCTCCCTCTTCCCCCGCAGCCTCAGCATGCAGAGCTGCTGGTGCAATGTTCCGGGCTGCTAGCTCCCAGGGAAGTGCAGCTGCAGAGCTGCAGTCTGGCTCGCTGCGCTGCCAGCCACCCACCCATGCTACAAGCAGCACGGTAAGAGGGCAGGGAGCGGGGGAGTTGGATAGAAGGCAGGGATCTCTGGGGGCAGTCAGGAATGGGGTGGGGTTGGATAGGACAACGGGGGAAAGTCAGGTGTGGGGGTTCCAGGGATGGTCAGAGGACAGGGAGAAGGGGGAATGAATGGGGCAGAGGTCCCAGGGGGCCGTCAGGAAGGAGAGGAGGGTTTGGATGTGGCAGGAGTCCTGGGGGTGCTGTCAAGGGGTGAGAAGCAGGGGGAATCAGATAGAGGGTGGGGACCGTGTCACACCTGGTTGTTTGGGGAGGCACAGCCTCCCCTAACCGGCATTTCATACCATTTCGGAAACCCTATGTGGCACTCAGGCGAAAAAGTTTGCCCACCTGGATGCTAGAGCCAGCCTCTAGACATCGGACCATCTCCCAAAGCTCTCATGCTCCCTGGGACATGCTTCCCCAAGAGCCTGGAAACATCTGTAGTACATAAAACCCAAACATATAGGAGGAGCTTTGCCATAGTAAGTGCTAAATGGCGTAATAAGGGCCAAAGCCCAGTATGACAATCCGTAAGGCTAGAATGGGATCCTGCTGGTCCTTGAGTGACTATCTCATCCACATCACCGCCAACAGTTCTGGCTGAGAAGCAGCTGATGGGCTGTAAGCCTTGTGAAGCCAAGCACCACAAGATGTGCCACCCACTGAGGGCCTGAGTGGCATTGATCCCAGGGATCCCTGACCGGTTGAGGCACACTACTGAAGCCCGGAGAGGAAACCCATAAGTTGTCTGTGCAACTTGGATGATCCCCAGCCTTCTAACTCTGGTTCTGACCCTCGGCCCTGGTTCCTGGATTCTGAATCTGACTCAGATTCCAGTTTCTGATTCCGCCTCTGAGCCTTGGCTCAGGCTCTAGCCACTAGGCTGGAGTGCCTACCCTCTGGCTGTGACACTGAGAGGCCTCCACTTAGAACACAAGCTCCCACATGACTATATTGGGGAATGGCAGCGTAAGCCTCACAGATGGTTTCAACACCAACAGAGAAGTGGTTCTCTCAGGGACACAGGACCCAAATTCTAAACAGCTCGTCTCCAGTGACATCCCCATCCCTGCTTGGCCAAACTCCTTCCCACTGAGGGGACAAAACCATTTGGTGTGGCGAGTGCCAGCGTGCAGAGTTTGGGTATAGGTTTAACGCTCTTGCAGGGCCAGGAATCCTTTCATTGGGCAGTGACAGACCTGGCAGATTTATTCACAGGTAGAGCAGCATGCAGACCCCCAACCACCATTTCTAAACACCTACCAAACTGCATAGTCTCGCTCTTCCTCTGAGGAAGGCTATTTCCCTGCTATTGCCTGTCACATGGCATTTGCTTCTTCCACCAATCTCCTAGTTTATTGGTCAGATACTTTAAATTCTTTTACCTGGGGGTTTCGTTTGGGAGCTGCTGTGTGAAAAACATTACATATAAGTCACAATCACCAAGGAATGACGACAGCTCCTAATACCATCTCATGCAGTAAACCTGTAACTGGCATTTAGGATTCATTTTATGTTATCTTTAAGCTGCAGGCCCAACAGTAAAGTTAATATGCGAGCAAAGGGGCAGATTCAAAGAACCAAACAGAAAACATACTACTGGGAAACAGGCACAGAAACAATTTTAGGGTTTTTTGCACTTTTCAGTCTTGCTTTTCATAAACCATTATGAAGTTTCTCTTGGAATTATCCCATCTCTTCCCCCTCCCTTCTTGCTGTCTTATGCCCCATCCCCAAAATATAGCATTTATATGAAGAGGAACAAAAATGGTGGTTGTTTTTTAAAAAATCTACATCACAGAAAACAAGAGGTTTCAGGTGGTGACTTTTCTCACTTCAGCAAACCAAATGTTCACACTTTTAAACCATTAAAATAGATCCTTCTTGACTGCCTTTAAATATTTATGCCGCTTTTCACCCAGCCGGGAGTTTAAATATTAAAAACCTGTAGGCTCAATTCTGTTCTCACCTAGAGCTTTTATTTGGATAATGGTCATTCAGGACCCGACAGAGAGATATATATACTGAAATTTCTGGTGGGGTTGAAATTCAAGTCATGTATCTTGCAGCCACTTTCCTCTTCAAGTTACCGTATATTATTGACTCTCGGCCACCAGAAGAACATACTGTGTGTCCATATATTCAATTTCAAGTAAAATCCAACAATACATAGTCAATCAAGGTCTAATACATGAATAAATAATAGTCACGCAATGGATTGGAGGAATTCAACACCTTGGTAAGTGCTTGGCAAGGTTACTACTATTGTTATCCGAATACATCAATAAGCAGTTCAGCCTCTGAGACAGGAAGACCAAGGACATAAAGTGGCCTCAAAGAAATGACTGCCATTGCCTGATGGTGGAATTTCCTTGTTTCTCTAACAACATTTTAGGACTGGGACAGCTTGTTTAAGTATATCCACAATGCCATTGCTTCCTTTGAGGGAGGCAGGGAAGTGTTTTAACATTAAACAGCAGAAGCCAAGTAGATGGCAATTGGAAATGTTATAAATTGATTACTTAGGCTTAGGGTACGTCTACTCTACCCACCGGATTGGCAGGTTGTGATTGATCCATTAGGGGTTGATTTATCGTGTCTAGTCTAGACGTGATAAATTGACCCGAGCACTCTCCTGTCAACTCCTGTACTCCACCGCCACGTGAGGCACAGACAGAGTCGATGGGAAAGTGGCAGCAGTTGACTCACACAGTGAAGACACCGCGGTAAGTGGATCTAAGTAGGTCGACTTCAGCTACGTTATTCTTGTAGCTGAAACTGCACATCTTAGATTGATCCCCCGACCCCTAGTGTAGACCAGGCCTTAGAGGTGGGGATGGACTCAGGAGATCTGACCTTGCTCCATGGTATGGTAGATCATGGCATAGGCAAAATCAGGAGTTGAAAAATCAGAAGACAAACCAAAATCCACTCATGAGATTAACTTCCAACCGGCATTGCGCACAATATTCATTCCTTTCTGTTCCTAAAAAGCAATGTAACCTGCAGGCAAGCTTGTGGGTTTTTTAATTTAATAACCAATCTCAACCATTCCCAACCCAGTTTGTTTTTGTCACTTGTTACTTCTCGCCTCCATTTTATACTGTATCGTTGCATGCCTGTTTTAACTATACAGCACCTTTCACACTTTTGGCTGCTGTGTAAACAAATAAGTAATAGCGATAAATTACTGCAATTCAGTTAGGATCTTTCTCTATTCTACTCTAGTAATACAATCCCACCACACCGCAAATAGAAAGAATGTTATAAATAACCAGGTTTTCCAAATAGAAAATAGTCAACATCTTTGTTTTTAAGAACCACCTCTCCTCTTCACAGAGTGTCTCAAATTTCAGCATATGTGCCATTTTATAAAATGCAAACCAAAATACACATGCACAGACCTGAGCTTCAGATAACGGAATCAGTGTAGATCATTTCTGGTCACCATCATCTCTATTTCTGCCTTAACCAAGGAAACAAGGAAGGACTCAATGATCTACTGTCCTTGCCATCTGTAATTTGTTATTATTTATGTTACTGTAGTATATAGGAACCCTAATCATAAACCAGGGCCCCATTGTGCTAGGGGCTGTATCAACACAGGACAAAGACTCTTCCAAGAGCTTATAATCTAAAATCTATGATTTTATAAAAATAACAAGGAGTCCGGTAGTACCTTAAAGGCTAACAGATTTATTTGGGCATAAGCTTTCATGGGTAAAATACCCACTTCTTCAGATGCAACCCAGAAGTGTTTTTTTTACCCATGAAAGCTTATGCTCAAATAAATTTGTTAGTCTTTAAGATGGCGCTGGACTCCCTGTTGCTTTTGTGGGTACAGACTAACACTGCTACCCCTCTGATACTTGACACTATGATTTCATAGTCTGAAACAGGGGCAGAAATACTCACAGAAGTGTAACTGCAAAATGTAATAAATACTTTACAAACATGCATGAGTTTCACTTCACAGCATGTCCAAAGAGGCAGGTAAATATTATTAACTCATTTTACAATGGGTAAAGTGAAGAACACAACTGTTATGTGATCTATTCAAGGCCAAAAAGTGAGTCATTGATTAGGATCCAGGTATAGAGCTCGACAATTTTTTTCAGCAAATGCTAAAAATGTGATTCTGGGTCAACCAAAATCATTTGCGAATTAGGTCAAGTTTCCCAAACAGTTTTGTCTGAAAAAAGGCCTGAAAATTTTTTTTGGAAAAAGCTGAATCATTCCTTTTAACATTTTAGAAACAAAATATTTTGACTTTTCATTTAGAAACTTTGCTAGATTTAATGAGGGGCGGGAGAAGGAGGATAAAAGCACCTGAAAACTAAACAAACAAAAATAAAGTTTGGGTTTTCATTTCACGGTTCAAAAAAGATGTTTCATTTGACCCAAAATTATTTATTTGGGACTTTTCTCTGGGTCTTTTTCCCCCCAGTTTAGTCACTAACCTCAAAACACCAGTTATTCTCCCAGCTGTATCTAGGAGCAATAACTCCTAGTATCAAGTGCTAGTCAGACAATGTAACCTGCCAAAACCTTTAGGGCCAAATCCAGCCTTGATGTAACGCCACTGACTTCGACGGATTATGGCTCTTAATGTACAGCCCTGAATTTTTCCTTGCTACTTAACCCAGACATGAGGAAAAACAACTGGGGCATCAGTTTCAAAGGGGATCAGTCATCTTCATTCTCTTGCGCTGATAAATATTTGAGTCACTTGTAAGTGACCTCCATTTATTTGATTCTCCAAATGCTGCCCAGCTTCTGGCAACACAATATTTGAAGAACAGTCAGTACTGATCTCCCGGTGGCGTATGCCTATGTCAGATGTTCTGAGCAATTACTAATGTCAGAGAGTGCAGCTGTGCTCTTAAAGGTCATCTGAACATGTTCTTCTGGACACTGTTTGGATTTTAGTTCCATTAATGTTCTTTACCTTTGAAGGACATCTTTATTCAAAATTATAGCTATAACCCAGTCACATCACATGTCAAAGCTAAATAAATACAAATGTGATACCAGCTTCAAATCCGCCAACAACATACATTGTTTCAGTGACGTTATTTCCCCTGGGTCAGACCTGTTTTTAATTTCTCTGTGAACCACTCCTGATATTTGTTTGCATCATATCTGCTGGACAGTGGCCTCATGCCCCATGTTGCACCCAGGAAGAGTGCCTGGCATGGAGGTACACAATAAAATTCATCAGAAGAATAATGGCTGACTCAGCCAGAGTGCCTCTGGGGAGGGGGAGGGCATCCTTAAGTGGAAGACCCATCCCCCTTTTCCATGTTGCAGCATGGGGAATGCAGTCCACTGGCTAGGGACAGGAGCAGTCCTTGCATTTAGTGGAGCACATGCACTGTGATTATGGTTGGAACATACCTGGCAGACTCAGGATTCTTTACCATCGGGAGGTTGTGGAATCCTCATCACTGTAGGTTTTTAAGAACAGGTTGGACAAGCACCTGTCCTGCATGGCCTAGGTATACTTGGTCCTGCCTCAGCGCAGGTGTCTGGACTTGATGACCTCTCAAAGTTCCTTCCAGCCCTACATTGCTATGATAACAAAAACTAGGACCATTGGGTCTGTCACCATGATTCCATACTAAGGGTAGCCCCAGAGGATCAGACTCGACTACCAGACTCGGACTATATTGATACTGTTTATTCTTCACACCTTAAGATTACGGATTTGTGTCAGGGCAACGACTTTGTGACCCCATCACTTCATTTATACACTGGTTTCTGTGTACACTGTTAGCTGCAGGGCTCAGTGGGGAGATACTGGGCTGGATGGACCTTTAGTCTGACCCCGTATGGCCATTCTTACATATTCTTATGTTCTTATTTGCTACAGGTCTTTCCTACAGCCAGTGAGAGGAAAATAGTCTAGTGGTTAATGCAGAGGACTGGGAGGTGGGGCTAGTTGATTCTATTCCTGGGTCTGCTACAGATTCACTGTGAAATTAAACAAATCACTGGTCTTTTCTTAGCCTTAGTTTACCCAAATGTGACATGGAAGTAGCGCTATAACCTATTTGACACAGGGTTTTCTAGGGCCTAATTAATGTTGAAAACTATGAACATTTTTAGATGAAATTCAGTGTCATTTACTAGAAGTATTATTGTTATTACACACAAAGAAGTCTAGAACAAATGCTGCAACTTCCTGTTACCATGCAAAATATCTCTGCCCCTCCCCCGCAGCCAATAGCAGGGGAATCTGTATTAATGCATTTTACTGATACAGAACATGGAGCTGTTTAGGGAGCCCTTTCCCATCACTACTCCCACCTCCAACACACATTCCCTTTAAAACAAGTCTCAGTGTTGATCAGGCCATTTGCTTCAGATACAAATGTGTGATAATGGAGCGCTGACTGAAGCAATCTTAATTACAACATCAGCTGGAAACATCCAGGGATGCTACTGCCACTTAAGCACATGAGCTGAGTGTGCCCGTCAGTGCTTTGAGGATGCAGGTTCGCTGAATGCTACGTTAATGGGCTGTTAGAATCATCATCTGCTGAAGCAAATATTGTTCAGCAACTGATTTCCTCACTGCCATCATGTCATCTTGTCTTTCATAATTGCTTTGATGGGATGCCACAGTGTTAAGTACCTGATTATCACACAGTTCTTTAGAATGTGCATACAGAGCAGGGGAATAGGAGTCATGACACCTGGGTTCCATTTTCCAGCTCTTCTTCTGACTCACTGCATGACCTGCATGAAGTCATTTAACCTGCTTTTGCCATCAGGGATGTAATGCTCATCTGGGCATAGCAAGGGTTAGTTGAATAGTGTGTGTCAAGTGCTTTGAGATCCTCAGATGAAAGGTGCTTCTATAAAGCAGTAGAACAATATTCACGAGAAAAATGAAACCTATTTGTATATCCATGTGAGATGAATGTGCCTCTTCCTGCAGACAGATTAATACAGTGCTTGATTACTGTGCTTATTTTGCCCTGTTCTAATATAGGCTATGACGGTCTTGCCACCTCTTAGCAACAGCAATTTTTACAGCATTTTATGAGGGTAACCCTTCTGCCAGGTGGAACTAGCAGGAACCAGGGCCAAGTTCAATATCTATCCATTTCCATTGATATAACACAACTGGCTCGAGCTCCAACCTGGTAACCCGGGGAAAATTACCCCTGGGGGCCTCTGAGGGGCAATACTTCCCCACTTGCAAGCACTGAGTCTGAGTAAAGAGAAACTCTTAATAAAAGGTGGGAAGGAGCTCGGAGTTAATTTGGGAAAACATCACAAACAGAGTTCATAAACATAAACCATGAGTAAAAGACCCACCCCCACGTAGGTAGGGCGGTGCCCTTTTCCCCTCAGGTTCTTAAGTCCAGCAACCCAAAAGTCTCTTTCACTTGCCTGATCCTTCTCTGTACCCCACTCAGTCAAAGTAGCTGCCCTCGATCAGTGCAGACCCAGAGTTCAGAGGTACATCTGCAGAGTTCACCTCCACCCTCGGTGAGGGGTAAAGAGGCATCTTACTTGCTCTGCTGGCTGCTCACAGCGACCTGCTCACCGCTCTTGCCATGCTCCTTCACCAGCGACCCAGCTGGCTGCTTGTCGTGCCTCTCTGCCGCTGCCCGCTCATCGTGCCTCTCTGCTACCACCCTGCTGGCTACTCATCATACCTCTTTCCCACCACCCTGCTAGTTACTTATTTGCCAGCTGACTGTCAGTCATCTTCTTCCTTTCTGCTGTGACCTCTGCACATCAGTCTCTCTAGAATTTTCAGCTCTTTTGCAGGCTGGACAGAAACACTACCCCATCTCAAGTGATTTCAGCTCTCAGTGATTTTAAAACTCTAAGCAAGCAGGGCCCCTGGCTCAATGAGGTCCTCTCTGCTAAGGGTGACGTGCCCTCCCCCGCATTTGGAACAGGTTAAGCACAGTCCTGCTTCCCTGCATTCCCACAATAATCACAACATTGATAACAGCATTTTGCTACCCCTGCATTCAATACTAACGTGATTTGTGACCCAAGACAGGCCAAGTTGATTACAATGAGCAAAACACTGCCCCATCTGCTGAATATCTAAGCAAATCTAAGCAAAGCAGGAGCAAACTGTATTTACATAACCACAACCAGAGTCTCTCTCCCTCCCAGCCAGCTGTTGGGGAAGGATTCATTCAGACCCTGCTTAAATCAGGTCCATTCTTAGTCCTGGTTGGGTGTGTCACAAAACAAGGCCAAGCCACCTATGAAAGTTCTCTCTCCTTGTTTTCTCATCTTTTGCAGTCTTTGGTCTCCTCTTTGCACTGATCTGTATTGTTCTTCTTTTTACCGTGCTACCCAGTACCCTAGTGTACCATCAGTGTTCATACAGCATTCAATTCTGTTTAAAAACTGAATGTACACTTTGGACCCAGAAATGTACAGGGCTACATAACTCAAGATTCAAAACAGGGGTTCATTCTGTGCCCAGCTTAGATAGCAGCTCACTACACATCTGGAACATATTCACCTTTCAATATTGGCCCAATCCAGTGAGTAAGATAGATTGAAGCAGGAGAGGAGTTCTCTCTCAATACACTGGCCTATTAAGAGGAGGAACTGTGAGGACGTGCTCCCTCTTACTTCAACCCTTGGCCCTATCCATTTCCCAATAGAGTGAGTAGAAGGTCTCCTGCTAACTTCACTAGGCATTGGATTAGGCCATTCCAGAATAATGTATCTGCTTCTTTTAGCATGAGTTGCTGAAGCTCACCCAACTCACCCAATTTTAGCTGCCAGATCTGTGACCTATTGTTCTATAAAGACTATATTCATCACACATGCTTTATGGGCCTTTGATGTTTCAGTAGTCTGAGCGATTTGCCTTCTTGGACTTTTTCCCCCTTTTATGGCAAGCCAAACTCCCCATTAACTTCAGAAATGCTGAAGAAGAAACCAAATGTCAACTTGGTGCTTTTTGAGCTGGGGAAAAATTTATGATATGTGAATTTATCTAACGCAATGACCCCTTGTACCTTTAATACAGGCTAGTCACGTTCTCTAATTGCTCCAGTGATTTGTGTTTAATCAAGGACATTCTCTTTGCTGCCTCTTTCTTTATTGTTTGACCATATGCAAAATTTGTGACCACGCCAGTAATTTATATGGCAACAGGCCTGGTTCTCATAAAACACAGGACTGGGACTTTGCTGTAGGGTCAAGCAGGAGAAATTGAGCACTGGAGAAGAAAACCCTTAGAAAAGTAGCTACTGTACTTCCCAGAAATATAGTGTCTGGAAAGCACCCCTTACCTCTCCTGCACCCCAACACTCTGCCTCAGTCTGGAGCCCTCTCCTGCACCCAAACTTCCTCTCTGAGCCCGCACTCAATACCCACTCCTGCCCCGGCCCAGAGCCCGCACCCAAACTCCCTTCCAGAGCTTGCATCCCTCACACCCTCCTGCACCCCAACCCTCCGAATACCTTGGAACCCGGCCCAGAGCCCATATTCCCTCCCAAACCCCTGCCACAGCCCAGTGAAAGTGAGTGAGGGTGGGGGAGAGTGAGCGACAAAGAGAGGGGATGATGTGGGGCGGGGCTTTGGAGAAGGTAAGAGCCTGGGTTGTCCTTAAATTCAAAAAGTGACCTTGGGCATATGTTGGAGACCACTGATTTATCCTACCCTAAAATCATATGTAGTCTGCAACCTGTACACTTGGTTAATAAATACAATCTTGTCTTTCTATTACTGTCACCATCGCCTTCCCATTCTCCTCCTCCTCCATTGTGCCTTCTCCTTGGCAGCCTGCACCCCAAACCCCTCATCCCCAGCCCCACCCCAGAGCCCACACCCCCAGCCCTCTCCCCCCCAACCCTCGTCCCTAGTCCTGAATCCACTCCCGCAACCCAAAACCCTCATCACTGGCTCCACCCAGAGCCTGCAACCCCTCCTCCTCCGCACTCCAATACTCTGCCTTAGCCCTGAGCCCCCTCCTGCAGCTCAAACCTCTCATCCCTGGCCCCACCCTAGAGCATACCTCCAGCAAGAGCCGCCCTTACCCCCCACACCCAACCCTCTGCCCAGCTCTGAGCCCCCTTCCCAAACTCTGACCCCCTGGACCCAATCCCCACCACACATCACCTCCATATTGGTGCACATAACAAAATTCATTCTGCACATGGATATAAAAAATTAGAGGGAACATTGACAGGAACCATTTGTTTTAGTTTAGCAAAATAGCTGCCTTAACCGTTTTAGCAGCAGGCTTCTTGCAAACAACAGGATGCGAGATTAGAGGCTAGTGTGCACTTAAGCAATAGACAGCACACTTCAGAGAGTCTCCTTCAAACAGAATTCCCAGTCTGTTCATGGCATTGCTAATTTGTTCCTGGCCCTGGCTATCTATTGTGCTCAAAGAGCCCATGATAATGTAATAATCCATCCAGTATTTAGAAACACAATATTATAGGAACAAATATATAATCAAATTCTGTATTAAGGCAGTGTCTGGAAAGGGCTCTATAGTTATGGTTGCTTTCTAACATAGACTCAAAACTGGGCACAAGTCTTCTTCTTCTCTGGAGTTAACTCCAAGGCACTGTGATAGGTAAACATTAAACAGGAACATTTTCAGTTGTATTTCCTTAGGTCCTTTAAATATTTAGGAGACCACAAAGCGTCCTGCAAAGTTTACTAAGACTTCAGTGTGCTCCCACTATGGCCGTGAGAAATAGCACCACTAAACAGAATAACTACAGCTACCTATCTTCATCAACTGGACCCATGCGAAGAAGGCCCTTGAGGAATTACACCAGGATTTCAACAATTTCCACCCAACCAGCAACCCCACCCTGGACCTGTCCACATAGGAGATCTACCTCCTGGACACTACAGTGCAAATAACCGATGGTCACATAAACACCACTCTATGCTGGAAACCTACTGATCGCTATATTTATCTACATGCCTGCAGCTTTCATCCAGACCACATCACACGATCCACTGTCTACAGCCAAACTCTAAGATACAATCGCATTTGCTCCAATCCCTCAGACAGACACAAACACCGACAGGATCTCTACCAAGTGTTCTTAAAACTACAATACCCACCTGGTGAAGTGAAGAAACAGATTGACAAAGCCAGAAGAGTACCCAGAAGTCACCTACTTTGTCAGGACAGGCCCAACAAAGAAAGTAACAGAACACCACTAACCATCACCTACAGCCCCCAACTAAAAACCCTCTCATGCATCATCAAAGATCTACAACGGGGAGGGCAAACTTTTTGGCTCGAGGGCCACATCAAGGTTCAAAATTGTATGGAGGGCTGGGTAGGGAAGGCTGTGCCTCCCCAAACAGCCTGGCCTGCCCCCTATCCAACCCCCTCCCACATCCTGCCCCCTGACTGCCCCCCTCAGAATCCCTGACCCATCCAACCCCCTCCCCGCTCCTTGTCCTCTCACGACCCCCTCCAGAGACCCCTCGCCCCTAACCACCACCCTCCAAGACCTCAGCCCCTATCTAAGCCTCCTGCTCCCTGTCCCCTGACCACCTCCTCCAAAACTCCCCCCCTCGCCCCTAAGCACTCCCCCCGGGACCCCACCTCCTAACCAACCCCCACTCCCTGACGGAGCACCTGGACTCCCATGCCCCATTCAACTCCCCTGTTCCCCATCCCGACCATCCCCCTAGAACCTCTGCCCCGCCAACCTCCCCATGATCCTTGTCCCCTGACTGTCCCCTGGACTCCCTGCCCCCTCATCCAACCCCATGACTCCGGCCCCAGCCCCTTTACCACACTGTTCATAGAAGCGGCCAGACCCAGACATGCTGCTACGTGGCCCTGCCCCCCAGAGCGCTGCCCATGTAGTGGCGGGGCTGCAGAAGGACAGCAGGAGAGGGTCTGGGGGGAGTTTCCTGGCGAGCTGAGGGGCAGGGCAGAATATGCCCATGGGCCGGATGTGGCCCGCAGGCTGTAGTTTGCCCACCCCTGATCTACAACCTATACTGAAGGATGATCTCTCACTTTCACAGACCTTGGGAGACGGCCCCACAACTTGAAGCAAATACAAGCAACTACACACCACACAACAAAAACACTAACCCAGGAACCAATCCCTGCAATAAACCCAGTAGCCAATTCTGTCCGCATATCTATTCAAGGGACAGCACTGTAGGACCTAACCACATCAGCCTCACCATGAGGGGCTTGTTCACCTGCATATCTACCAACGTGATATATGCCATCATGTGCCAGCAATACCCCTCTGCCATGTACATTGGCCAAACCGGACAGTCTGTACACAAAAGAATAAATGGACACAAATCAGACTTCAAATAGAAACTGCAGAACTGGAATTAATTTGCAAACTGGACATCATCAAATTAGGCATGAATAAAGACTGGGAGTGGCTGAGTCAGTACAAAAAGTAGTTTTTCCTCTGTTGATATTCACCCTTTCTTGTCAATTGTTCAGAACAGGACACTTCCACCTCGACTGAATAGGCCTCAATAGCATTGACCTCCCACTTGGTAAGGCAACTCCTGTCTTTTCATGTGCTGTAATATATCTAGTGCGTACTGTATTTTTCACTCCATGCATCTGATGAAGTGGGTTTTAGCCCACAAAAGCTTATGCCCAAATAAATGTGTTAGTCTCTAAGGTGCCATAAGGACTCCTTGTTGTTTTTGCTGATACAGACTAACACTGCTACCAGTCTGAAACATATCTTCAGCTAGTAAACCCAGATTTACTACAGTATGGAGTACTCTCACCTTGAAGAATTCTGAAGAAAACAGTGGATTTAAATCAAATGTGTGTGTCTCCTTTCTAGCACTCTCTCTTTACCAGGCCAGTCATTCTCTTCCTTTGCTCAGAGGAAACATGATGAGTTTGGCAATAGATGTCATGCTTTAAATTCTGGACAAAAAACTCATCTTTCCACCTAATAACAGTGCCCGATTGCTTTCCGCTGAAGTGCAATGTAAAATAGCAAGGCAAGGTGTCTAGCATGGGACTGCAAATGCCAACTTTTGTCAGCAAGAGTCATCTAGTATTAAAATGTGCTAAAAAAAGTTCTACACATTAGAAATAGACTGGAACTCTCTAAATGTGTATTATATTACTGAACTGGATTCACTGCTGATTGCTTTCTCTGTGACATAAGGTACAACTTCTGTTTTCACTGACTGAGCCACAATTCTGCACACAGACCCAAGCTATGAACCTATATGGCCACTATCACCAGAGTGCCAGAGCACCTCACAGAGATTATTTTTTTTCTTCACGGCATGCTGGTGAAATAGGGACTGAGGCCAGAAGGGACTTTGGTTTTCGCACTGCCAGGATTTTGCACTTTGGACCCAGTCTAGAAAAGCATTTAAATTTAAGCACATAGTTAAGTCCCATGAAGTCAAGAGGACATAAGCACAAGTTAAATGCAAGAACAAGTTACGTGCATTGGTGAATCAGAAGCTAATTACAGTCCTGCAAACAGATCTACAGGGATAGAGATTTACATTCAATCCCATTAAAATTACAGGAAATCTGTGTGAGAGAGAGATTCCAGGCATGCTTGCAAGATTGGACCTTACAACTCTGAAAAGCTATTTGTCTTTACAGAAATCACTGCAGAATCTGAGGTGCTCTAGAGAAGTGTTTCCCATACTGTGTTCCGCAGAACTCTGTTATTCTGCACGATGGGAACAGGTGTTCCGTGAAAGAATTGTAATTTTAAAAAAGGGTCTTTAAATTTTTTTAAATTTTAAATTTGGCATATTTGAAGCGCAGTTCACAACTCTTTTTGAATAACTATAATTTATAAAATAAAATATATTTGAGCATAAAGCAATTTTTTATTTGAAAACCAAACGACTACAAAAGAGTATTACTATTAATACTATTATTATTAATATTATTACAAAATAGTAATAATATTATGCATTTATGGAACACTTATACCAAGCTAAAAAGTGTTCCATGGCCAAAAAAGTTTGGGAAATGCTGCTCTGTAGAAATACCAATACGATGTTAACAAGCCAAATTCTAAGATCCTCTCTCATATTCTACTGAGTTAAACTCTTGTTGACTCCAGCATGAGTTTGCATTCAGACTTTAACTCAGGCCAAATTCCAGCAAAGTCAACAGGATTCTGCTGCAAAATGGCTATGTCAAAATGGTTATGTCGTAACCTGAGTTACGAATTCAGGATCTCGCCCAAAGAGACATTTGCAAACAGAGATGAGAATGGAAGCTAAGGGTTCTTTCCAACAGCCATATTTGGGAAGGGAATTTGCGTTCAGTGCTTTTCAACTGACAGGATATTTTGTGATTTGTTAGGCAATATAATTGTCATTTTGTCTCCATTCCAATTTGGAACGGATTGTCAGTAACAATCAAATGGTGACGAGAACCATAGGAACTATGGCCATTAGAGCAGTTAGAATTTAATTTTAATATTTATATCCTCTGAAGTGACTGCATTGGTCTCATGGATTTAGAATGAGGCTGGGAGCCAAGGCTGGATTCTGGATTCTGTTCCCATTTCTGTCATTGACTCACTGGCAAGTCACTGAGGCTAAATTTTCAAATTCAAGTTGTAAAGTCAGGTACCTAACTATGAGGCCTGATTTTCCCAGATGAACAATCACACTCTGACTAAAAATAACAGGCTTTAAAAAAAAAAAAAAAAAAAAAAAATCCCCCGAGAGTAATTAAGCCTTGTAACAATTTAGAGGCCAGGTGGGTTCTTCATCACTTGAACTCTTTAAATCAAAAATTGGGATGTCATTCTAAAAGATATGCTCCAGCTCAACCAGAAGGCATGGGCTTGATGCATGGATTACTGGGTGAAATTGTACAGCTTGTAATATGCAGAAAGTCAGACAAGTTGATCATAACAGTGACTGGCCTTAAGATCTATGAATCACACTGCCCACTGAAGTCAGACGTATGTATGGTATGTTTAGCTGCAGTGTGTGACTAGTATTTTAGCATTCTTAGTAGAAGGCCTTGAGGTCCTGAATGTATCCATAAAACAGCAGAGAAGAGCAAGTAAGCTCTCACTCTTTCATACAGTACCTAATATGTGATCTTCAGACACCTTCTCCACTGTATATCTAATACTCTGATTTTTCATACATTATTTGTCCTATCTGACCTCTCGTTTCTGGTTGTGGAGCATGTTCCAGATTCCAGTATATTTCCACTTTCTTGCTTACTATGATTTACCAAAAATGCCACTTTTGTTTCTGTAAACCAGGATTTAATTATATTATTTCTCGAGCTCAACATAGTACACAGTGCCACAATCTCCTTTGTGTTCATTGTCGTGATGCAAATATACTTGCAGCTCATTTGCTCAAATCTGACTGTTGGCAATCACAGCAGGGCCCACAAATAACAAATATGATCATATGGTATGATAAAGAGGCTGCTAGTCTGTCTTTTAGAGAAGTTTTCTCAGTCCAAGGCTTCCATTAACCCCCTGCTGACACCCTCAAATGGATTTTTTTTCCATATCTGAAGCATCAGAATAAAAGCTGCACCTACATGTTTACTGCATTTTCCTGAATCAGCATTTTCCCAGCGATCAGTTAATGGTCCACATGACACAATGAGAACATGCTCAGTAAATTTTCCACTCCAGAGTTTCTAGACTCCAACACATGAAAAATAAGTAGTCTAACTTCACTCATAACTCACAACGGTCCTGTGGCATGCAACAGAGATTTTTCATAGACAACAGAGGCAGAAGGATGTTAAGCGGCTTGTCTAGTGAATCAGCTATGGTTGGCGACTAACCTGAGGAATCCTGGCTCCACACCCTAGTTTCTAGTCTGACGTAGAGCTGGCATAAGGGCTCAACACCAGCCTGGCTCCCTGTTCCTGGCATAAGGGGCGTGTTAGGAGCATGGCTGGAGTACGCTACATTATGGCTATTCTCCGCTTCCCAAGGCAGGCCCCAAAAGGGCCCAGAGCATGAGGGACTCAAATCCTCATCTGATGTAAACTGCCATTACTCCATGGACTATAATAGAGCAATGACAATTTACACCAGTTGAGGATTGGCTCCATGGAGAGCAGAGGTGGCTAAAAACAGCCTTTGCTCCCCCACTCTCCATCACTGCCCAGGAGCAGGAATGTGGTAAAAGACAGGGGACTAGGCCCAGGGAGGACATAGCCAGAACCCAGTCCTAAAGGGGGGCCCTACTTGTGCAGCAGTTCATTGCAGGCAATATAGGGCTGATTGCCACCTGCGTGTGAAGAGGCACAAGAGCAGAGGCCTGAAGCTAGACCAAAATATCAGCCACAGTACAAGTCTCCCATTGCAAAATCTGGGCAAGAAGTTTCATTCCAAAGCCACAGAAGGGATTCCCAAAAATCCACTCAATCGCCTCAAGACAGGATTTATTCCTGCAAACTGCAACAGCATAAAGTGTTGGTAATTCTCCTGGTATTGGGTGCTCTTCTTAAACCTCCAGCTCCTGGAGTCATGGGATTATGTGAGAATCTCAACTTTTGTTAAATAAAAAAGTTCCTATCCTTCACGTTTATGGAGAAAGTCCTGAAAATGTGAACCGAAAGAATCCAATACCAGAAGGCAAATAAAAAGAACTCCGCATGCATTATTTTTTAAATCTTATGTTTTTAAGACAATCTCATGATTACTGGGGACATAGGGTGACCATCTATCCCTTATTATAAGTAACCATCACTTATGTCACTGATTTGTCCCTTACAGTAACCACCCATCCCTTATTTTAAGGAATGTCCCTTGAGCATCTGAAACATTAAATTGAAGCTTATGATAATTGTACACTTGACGGCAGCAGAAATGTACACTTAAGAAAAGAAATACATGATATGCCCATCGAAATGGTGCTTCCCTAAAATGTCCCTTAAAATAAAGCATTGTCCCTTATTTTTCATGGGGCTTTCCCTTATTTCCCTCCAACAAAGGTGGTCATCCAACGGGGTCCTGACTCATGACATTTGACTATTTAGGTTTGTCAATAAACACTGTGGTGCTGTCAGGCAAACATTGCTGAGAACCTAGAAGGGTAGTAAGTCACACTGCAGCATCCACAAAGTCTCTTTTCCAGTGTGCCTGTTGTCCCACAGCATAGCAAGTCTCATACAACTTTTACACAGAACCAACACACCGTTTCTCAGGGATCCAACACCATCTATCCAATGGCGCTATTAAAGGTTTAAACCTATACAAAAGTATGTGTGTAGTCAGATTAACCGCTCTGAAATAAAGAGAGCAATTAGACAGGTCAAGAAGCTTTGCTCAGATTCACAGCTGGCATGTCCCCAGTGAGAACGGTGCATTCCAAAAGCTGTGGTTTATGTTGTTAATATGTAATTCACGAACATTGCTTAAGACATAAAACTGGTCCTGGAAGCAGAGAGGACATTCTCAAGCACAGATAACCCCAGTGTCCTATACAAATTCAGCAAAACACTTAAATGTCTGTAACTTGAAGCATGTGAGAAGTTCCATAATGGGACTACTCATATGCTTAATGTTACATACGTGCTTAAGTGCTTTCCTGAAATATGGCTAGTATTCTGCCTCTCAGATATCCCCCTGTAAAAGGGTAAAAATTACCAACAGCTCTGGGTTCAGAAAACCCCAGGCAACACACTCGATAACACTGCAGACAGCAATCCTATGTTATCAGGGAAATGGATAAAATCATAGCCTCATGGAATCAGAGAAAATGGAGATGACAGTGGCCAATTGTGTTAAAAAGTGTGATTTTATAGCACTGGAGCTGTGGATTCAATCCCTGGCTCTATTGCAGACTAGCCATGTGAATTTTGGCAAGTCACGTAGCCTGCAAGACCCAGAAGTCCATGTATAAATTCATCTTATTCAGCTAAGCACATGCTTAACTTTTAGCAAAGTCCCACAAACTTCAAGCACATCCTTAAAGTTACCAGATGACAGAATAAAGTCTTTCCCATGCCATCTCTAACTTCTATCATGTAGGTGACCAGGCAGCAAATGTGAAAAGTCAAGACTGGGAGTGGGCGGTAATAGGAACCTATATAAGAAAAAGACCCAAAAATTGGGACATCTGGTCACCCTAATCGTGTGTCCACATTCTTCAAAGCAACCCTGAAAGTGTCTTGCCATGAAGATACAGACTGACAAACAACATTTTGCCAAACACCACATTTTTAAGTATAAGCACAGAATCCACACATATATAGTGAGATGACATAACTCATAACTGTAACAAGTCACCGGGACCAGATGGCATTCACCCAAGAGTTCTGAAAGAACTCAAATGTGAAATTGCAGAACTATTAACTAGGGTTTGTAACCTGTCCTTTAAATCGTCTTCTGTATCCAATGACTGGAAGATAGCTAATGTAACGCCAAAATTTAAGAAGGGCTCTAGAGGTGATCCCGCCAATTACAGACCGGTAAGTCTAATGTCCGTACCGGGCAAATTAGTTGAAACAATAAAATAAAATGGTCAGGCACACAGAAGAACATAAATTGTTGGGCAAAGGTCAGCATGGTTTCTGTAATGGGAAATCATGTCTTACTAATCTATTAGAGTTCTTTGAAGGGGTCAACAAACATGTGGACAAGGGGGATCCAGTGGACGTAGTGTACTTAGATTTCCAGAAAGCCTTTGACAAGGTCCCTCACCAAAGGCTCTTATGTAAATTAAGTTGCCATGGGATAAGAGGGAAGATCCTTTCATGGATTGAGAACTGGTTAAAAGACAGGGAACAAAGGGTAGGAATAAATGGTAAATTTTCAGAATGGAGAGGGGTAACTAGTGATGTTCCCCAAGGGTCAGTCCTAGGACCAATCCTATTCAACTTATTCATCAATGATTTGGAGGAAGGGGTAAACAGTGAGGTGGCAAAGTTTGCAGATGATACTAAACTGCTCAAAATAGTTAAGACCCAAGCAGACTGTGAAGAACTTCAAAAAGATCTCACGAAACTAAATGATTGGGCAACAAAATGGCAAATGAAATTTAATATGGATAAATGTAAAGTAATGCACATTGGAAAAAATAACCCCAAATATATATACAATAAGATGGGGGCAAATTTAGCTACAACTAATCAAGAAAAAGATCTTGGAGTCATCGTGGATAGTTCTCTGAAGATGTCCATGCAGTGTGCAGCGGCAGTCAAAAAAGCAAACAGGATGTTAGGAATCATTAAAAAAGGGATAGAGAATAAGACGGAGAATATCTTATTGCCCTTATACAAATCCATGGTGCGCCCACATCTTGAATACTGTGTACAAATGTGGTCTCCTCATCTCAAAAAGGATATACTGGCATTAGAAAAGGTTCAGAGAAGGACAACTAAAATGATTAGGGGATTGGAATGGGTCCCATATGAGGAGAGATTAAAGAGGTTAGGACTTTTTAGCTTGGAAAAGAGGAGACTAAGGGGGGATATGATAGAGGTATATAAAATTATGAGTGGCATGGAGAAAATGAATAAGGAAAAGTTATTTACTTGTTCCCATAATAGAAGAACTAGGGACCACCCATTGAAATTAGTGGGCAGCAGGTTTAAAACAAATAAAAGGAAGTTCTTCTTCACACAGTGCACAGTCAACCTGTGGAACTCCTTGCCTGAGGAGGCTGTGAAGGCTAGGACTATAACAGGGCTTAGAACTGGATAAATTCATGGAGGTTAAGTCCATTAATGGCTATTAGCCAGGCTGGGTAAGGAATGGTGTCCCTAGCATCTGTTTGTCAGAGGGTGGTGATGGATGGCAGGAGAGAGATCACTTGGTCATTACCTGTTAGGTTCACTCGCTCCGGAGCACCTGGCATTGGCCACTGTCAGTAGACAGGATACTGGGCTAGATGGACCTTTGGTGTAACCCAGTACGGCCTTTCTTATGTTCTTATGTTTCTTATATGCTTCATCGGAATTTATTTTCTCAATGTTATTGGGATGACAGAGAACATGGGGAAGGGAGGGAAATAGGAAAGATGTTTGATAAGATCTGAGCAGACCAGTTGAGAAGAAAAACAGATGGGAAATACCTTTTAACTGTGAGCTGGGAACAAAAGCACTATGTCCTGCTGTGAAAGATCCATAACATCAAGAATACCCAAGTACCATGGGAACGCTGCAGCTGCAGCATGCTAAATTCACTTGGGAGCTATCCAGCAACACAAGATGTGCCATAAAGCATGATTACTATCCGTATAGACAAGTCTCCCCGTCATTTCCTCGGCAGGTAGTCAGTTCCAAATCTATCCCAGGTCAGAAAATACTGACGTTGTTAGCAGCTGACAGCCCTGTGTAGACAGGCATTCACATCACAACTGAGACTAATTAATGTTTTTATCAGTGGTCACAACATGTAGGTTAACTATAACATGGAAATGCAACACTCAGAGACTGTCTTCTCCTCACATTTTTGTCCAGTGCCAGCACAATGGGGCCCTGATCTTAGATTGGAGTCTGTAGGTGCTGTGGTACAAATAGATCATCGCAACATCGAGTAGCTCAGCCCTAGAGATGTTTCTGCCTGTGACAGGAATGAGGCATACTGGGAGTGGTGTGCGGGGAGATTTTCACGAGGACTGTCCGTCTTCTACCTGTTCTGCCGATAAACAGAGGACTGCAGTCTTGAGAACTGTCAAACCGGCACCTTTCATCAGGCACAGTGAAATATTTTGATTGGACCAACTTCTGTTTGTGAGAGAGACAAGCTTTCAAGCTACACAGAGCTCTTCTTCAGGTTTGGGAAAGGTACTCAGAGAATCACAGCTGAATACAAGATGATCCCTTAGAATATGTGCTAACTAGTTATGCTATACTATCTGTTCAATCTTGTATTAAAGCTGTGACACTCTTAGTACCTTTCCCAGACCTGAAGAAGGGCTTTGTGTAGGTGAGAGAGACAAGCTTTTGAACAACAGAAACTGGTCCAATAAAACATATTACTTCACTCATCTTATCTCTCTAATACCCTGGGACCAATACAGCTACAACAACACTGCATATAGTAAAATATTTGACATGAGTTACCTAAATATAATATTTCAAAGTGAAAGAGGCATTGCCTGGAAGCAAGAAGACTAGCTGTGTTTCTCAGAAGCTCCTATGCTAATTTTGTCACATACCAGTTCACTTGCTTTCATTGACTTGGTCTGACTCATCACACACTTGTGTAGCAATAATGAAGAAAGGCAAACCTAAAAGAGATCAGAGCATGGGCTTAGAGTAAGCTTCTCTGACATTTTGTGACTTGCCAGCTGCTGCAATAGGCTCTGATACCTTGCCCAGAGAAAAGAAAGTCATGCTGGAATACTGGAACCAGAAGAAGTAACGAGAACCCACCAGGATACCCGCCCCCACTGAGGGATGGTATGGAAGGCAACAGCACATAATTAGAATTTTGGGGAACATAATACCTAGCATGTACATAGCACCTGTCTGTCTAGGCCAAAGATGGGCAAACTACTGCCCACGGGCCAGATGTGGCCCGCGGGACCATCCTGTCCAGCCCCTGAGTTCCCAGCCCCTTCTCTGCTGTTTCCCCTCCCCTCAGCCTCACCTCACCTCACCACACAGCCAATGCTCTCGGGGACAAGGAGACCTCCATACAGTTTCAAACTCTGATGTGGCCTTTGGGCCAAAAAGTTTACCCACCCCTGGTCTGGGTATTCATATGGCCCTCATTACTGTAGCATCTGTGCACCTCACAACCATTAATGGCATGATTCAATCAATTACATTAATCATTAAACAGCACCCTTGTGAGGTAGACAGGTATGATCCCCATCTGACAGACTGCAAACTGAGACAAATGGCAGATTATGTGAGTTGCCCAAGGACACACACTAGCTGAACTAGGAAATAAACCCAGGTCTCCTGAGCCCTAAGACAGTGATCTGTCAACTACTACACCATCCTTCCTAGCGCTACCACGTTTCACCATTGACTTTTGGCGGTTACATAAGCCTCGGACCATCCCTGTGAGCTAGGGACATATGTATTATATCCATTTCACAGATGAATAAATGAAGGCAGGCAGACGTTCAGGCTTCACTCTGGTGACAAAGCAAGTCACCAACACCATGAAGGACAGGTGCCACTGGCCTGATCTAACTGCCACTCCTCACAAGAATCCCAGTGTAATGGGAAATTCGATTCCTTCGCATATGAACATGAAGGTTAGTTTATCCCGCGGGATCCCACACAGAAATCCACAAAGTGCTGCCCTATTGCATTCAGTACAGTATCTTGACTCAGACAGTGGCCACTGCCAGCTGCTGGGGTGGAGGAAACTCTGCTATATAGTTATGGGATGACCTGCACCTAAGGTTAGTCCCTCTTACAGATTTGCTGTGGCCAGGAGGCTCCTGGCTCTAGCTGCCCTATGTATGGCTCCTGTACAGGAGCCTGCACATTTTGGTCTGGGGAGCTGAGGAGACCATTGGTTACAGCTTGATCCTTAGGGAATCTCCAGCCTATGAGGAGGATTACCACAGACATGTATCCTAGGGCACAGTCCGCAACACACCTTATGGCCACAAAGCTGAAGCTATGGTGACAGCAATGCTGGGAAGTTACCAGGATGCAACAGCAAGAGTCCCCTCAGACAGGGAGAAGCCAGGCCTAGGCCTGCAGCTTCAGGTCAGCAGACCATCCAGATCCCTCTCCCAGCCTAGGGCAGGCAGCAGCCCCAGTGCACCTACTTCCGCCCATTCCCCAGACCAGAGTAGGCAGCAGCCCCAGCATACAGACCCCTGCCATCACCCTCCACTAGTCCAGGGCAGGCAGTAACCCCAGCACCCCACTGCTGCCCAGTCCAAGGCAGGCAGCAGCCAAGGCAGAGACTCAAGAAACTGCTAGATATCAGGTCACCAAGCCAGTACCAACCAGGAGCACAGAAATCCCTATAGCTCATGTCAAGCTGCAGCCTTGTCCGTCTTTTAGTTCTAGAAAACAAGGACATTTGCTGCTCTTTATGTAGATAAGAATGAATATTCATCGAATATGCAAATCGTGATATTATATCACTGTGTAGATCTCTAGATTCCTAAGCCTTCTGCCTTACCAGGTAGCCAGGAGTCCTAATGCCGGTAGTTAGAGTTTGGGATATGCCTTGAAGATTGATGGGTTGTAATACCTTCCAAAGCTCTTGGCATTTTGTTTTTCAATACATCTTTATCACTGTCACTCAGATTATTCTTGCAAGCTATATGAAAGGCTGATCCTTTTTGGAACTCTAATGTACCCCAAACTTACCAAAGGGTTAGAAGGCAAACATTGGAATAGCTATTCATTTCCAATCCTGCAGCCTGTAACACACATAACTTGTTAATGCTGCTGCAGAATTGAGACATTATTTCAGGGCTTTATTTGGCTGAATATCAAGTGCCTCTCCACAGAGCCTCTGATACCACAACCACCATGGCTAAAAATGATTGACTAATTCATCTGACCTATCAGTACTAGGAATTGTCATCTATTTGCATTCAAAGGCAAAGCAGTCTTTGGAAAAAATAATCTTCCTGCAGGTTTTGTGCTTATATATCTAAATGACTTATCTCCTTCTAGGTGTAAAGACATAAGAAAAGCAGCTGAAAATAGAAACAAATGGAGTAGAGAATGAAATCTACTAAAAGCTTTGATCCTCCACTTGGGAGCCCTTTTCAGGTAACAGCCATTGCTTGTGCTAATTTTGGAAAATTGAATATAATTATAAATAAATCCGTGGATTCCTCGACTAGTGTTTGATCATCTCTTACATAATGAAATAAGCTTTCATATATTTGTTAAAGCATCTGTTTCGCAGGGATATCACTTCTGGAAAATGAAGCAATTTAAATTCTATATACAAGGTTATAACCCTTTGCCACCTATTGAAATGCTTTTACTCGACTGCGTAGGAACTATTTTACTTTTTTTTCGCATGAGACATGTTAGTTCATGGTGAAAAATTCACTGTTTACCCCCACCTTTTAAAATGTGTCTGAAAGGAAATAATTTACCTAATAAAACAAACTGAAACACATGCAGTCTTTTCAAAATCACAGTAAGATTAAACAGTCTGAGGAAGAGCCCTGTGTAAACTCAAAAGTTTGTCTCTCTTGCCAACAGAAAATTAGTCCAAATAAAGATCTTACTTCACCTACCTGGTCTCTCTAATATCCTGGGACTGACATAGCTACAACAACACTGTGTACAACATGTGATACAAATCCAGTCAGTCGGTCACTGGTGTTTGAGATTTAAATTCTAGTTCTCGATCATTATGGAACTCGTGTGCCAAGAATGTGTAGCATCAGGCTAAGACTCTGAAAACGTTCCTGCCAACAGATACCATCCCACCATAAAGCCAGCACTACATGTGGATCTCTGGGCTTTCCGATGATTATTTTATCCTCCTCATATTTTCAGGTTTCAGTTCTTTTTCTTGTGGATATTTCTATTTTCAATTCTTTTCTCAGAGGGTGAAGCACAGATCAGGTAGAATTTCCTCTAACTGCTCTGCAGGTCATATCAACATGCACAACTGAATACTTACAATAAACTACAACATAAGCCAAATTTCAGAACAGGCCCAAATACTGGAATAGACCAATAAAGCATTTGCTTTCCTGCCTAAACTACATAATATTTTCATTTGATATAGCAAGAGCTGGAAATATCCTCTATTAAACAAAGGTAATATTCCTAACCATTCTTCCAATTTAATGAAAGATTGAGTAGATATTTAATTTCTGATTTTCAGAACAAGGGAAAACAACACTTGGATTTACTGCATCTTTCACTTCCCAAGTACTATGAAAATATTAACTCTCCTCACCACCTTTTTCATATCTGGACCTCATTCCTGTATAGCTGGTTTCTAGCCAGGACTCCCCTTCCTGAATAAGGGAAGGGCAGGATAGTCACACATCCATCTGACACCTGTTGCAACTGCCACATTGAGAACACCTGGACTAGTGTGAAGCAAAAACAAGTCAACATCACTACTGAGCTTAGAACTTGGGCGTTCTGGACTCTCAGTCCCATACTTAGGATACACCTCTAACTAAAAACAAATACAGATATGTGCAGTTGGAACAATTATTTGCAAGCAAACTATGTACACAACCTGTGTCTATTGTGGACATGGCAGTTTTCCACATACAAACTGCCAATTATCAGCAACAGGAGCTCCACACATGGAGCAGACGCTGAACGGGGTCCCTTATTTCAGCACTGCCATAGGACTAATAGCGATGGTATTTACTTTTAAAATGGAGAATAGTAATAATTCTAAGGTCTGTTTATGGGCTCTGCTGGCTGCACAGGTTGTTTGCTGTTTTTCCATTCTTATAGGAAGAATGAAATGAATTATATCACAGCCTGAGGGTACACCAAACGCTTCATTCTCCTGTGTTTCCCCAGTGTGAAATAGACTTCAAACCAGGAAATGAAAGAAATAGCTGAAAAGAGCAAAATAACTACCGTGTCCACATGCAGCACCATTTATTACAGGGAAGCAGGAGAGAGGCCAGAACATTTCATGTACAGACTGGCAAATAAGTGACTCTTTAGTCTGCCCCACACACCAAAAAAACAACAAACAAACAAATAAAAACCCAACAACAACAAAAAAAAAATCAGAGCAAATATTTGGTTCCGTTCCAAAAATGTTCAGAATTTATCTCACATGGTTTGCTGGCCTTTAAAAACTTTTCCCTGGAAGAAGCCATCAAGTCAAATTTGCGAATAGTTTCAGGTCGACCCAAAACTGCAAATCAAGTATTTAACAGCTCTAATATTTGGGTGGGAGGAGGGAAAGAGATAAGAGGCCAGTCATTTTCAGTGGGAAAACCTGAGACCTGTGAAGCTTGGACAAGTGTTAGTTGAAGATGGGAGGTTCACAGTCCATCATTGCCTTAACCCCTTCCTAATAAAACAGCACTGATTAGAGTTCATATTTCCATCAGCTTCACCCTTGGTGAAGTGAGGGACAATCAATCCCTGAAGGGGTACATCATATGGAAGGGCAAAGATGGCATCACCCTCCCTCACAGCTTCATCCAGAGGAGCTGTAGTTTCCACTAGAGGCAACACAGGAGCCCATCAGGTGAGGCTGAAGAGAATGGGGCAGAAGTGACAAAGAGTCCTGTGGCACCGTAAAGACTAATTAAATGGGGCAGATTCCTCGGTAGAGCAATGAAGTCAAGGGAGCCCCCCTGAAATCACAGAACTGGAAGGGACCTCGAGAGATCATCTAGTCCAGTCCCCAGCACTCTAGGCAGGACTAAGTATTATCTAGAACATCCCTGACTGGTGTTTGTCCAACATGCTCTTAAAAATCCCCAATGATGGAGATTCCCTAGGCAATCTATTCCAGTGCTTAACCACTCTGACAGTTAGGAAGTTTTTCCTAATGTACAACCTAAACTGACCTTGCTGCAATTTAAACCCATTGCTTCTTGTCCTAACCTCAGAGGTTAAGAAGAACAATTTTTCTCTCTCCTCCTTGTAACAACCTTTCATGTATTTGAAAACTGTTTTTTGGTCCCACCTCAGTCTTCTCTTCTCCAGACTAAACAAACTCATTTTTTTTCAGTCTTCCCTCACAGGTCATATTTTCTAGACCTTTAATCATTTTTGTTGCTCTTCTCTGGACTTTCTCCAATTTGTCCACATCTTTCCTGAAATGTGGCGCCCAGAACTGGACGCAATACTCCACTTGAGGCTTAAACAGTGTGGAGCAGAGCGGAATAATTACTTGTCGTGTCTTGCTTACAACACTCCAGCTAATACATCCCAGAATGTTTGCTTTTTTTGCAACAATGTTAACACTGTTGACTCATATTTAGTTTGTTATCCACTATGACCCCCGGATCCCTTTCTGCAGTACTTCTTCCTAGGCAGTCATTTCCCATTTTTTATGTGTGCAACTGATTATTTCTTCCTAAGTGGAGTACTTTGCATTTGTCCTTATTGAATTTCATCCTACTTACTTCAGACCATTTCTCCAGTTTGTCCAGATCATTTTGAATTTTAATCCTACCCTCCAAAGCAACCCCTCCCAGCTTGGTATCGTCTACAAACTTTGGAGCTATGACAGTTTACATCAGTTTCCCCAACTCCGCAGCCGAGACGACACTGCAGCTACTTTGTGCCACTGTAACCTTCTCACTAGCGGGCGGGCTGCCTGCCACCTTGAACTCTGCATTTTGTTCACAATGGCAGATGCCGGAATAAACAAGAAGTGAATTTAGCCCTAAGATGTTCCTTTGCATTTTTCCTAATGTTTACTCCTTCGCGGAATACTTTATCAAGAGTCCCAGTAAACTGCCACTTGCTTCACTCCTTCCTGCCCTCCTTCACAATTCCTTATAGGAATCAAATGAGTCTGTTAAAGGCATGATTCTTTTTGACAAATCTGTTGCCTGCCTTTAGCCAATCTATCCTTGCTCAAGAATTCTCCTCTTTGTAATCAGTAAATGCACCTGAAACTAATGAGCCTGGCTTTCACAGACACAGGCTCCCCTTGCATAGTTTTGGTGCCTCTGATTATTTTCTGTTGGATATAAGTTACCATTTTCAGTAAGAATTTGTATCCTGTCCGGATGCAAAGAAAAGATTCCAAGCATGAACCAATGCAGTGCTCTCTCCATGTGTCTTCCACCAGAAACAACAGAAGGAACAATATTAAAGAGCAAATCCTACCCACCCATTCCCAGCATTTGCATGCATAGTGTTCCCTGGCAATACAATTGCACTGCACAAGGGCGTAAAAGGGCCTGTTTTGTCCCTAAATGGCAGGAAGACTAGCAGGTGAAGTGGGGTATAGTTAGCTTGGGGGGGGGGAATCAAAGTATGCTCTAAGGTTCACTGATGAGGGGAAATGGATACAAGGGCACACTGGGGCTGTGAAAATGTACTTCAGTCATTGGCATGAAGTAACTTCTGTGGGGCTTCTCTGTAGCCATGAGAAAAAGAGTATTCCTCCTTCATCCCTTGTGTGTCTGCCCAAGTCATAATCCAGCCACTTGGGCTGTGTGTGTGGCTGAAGATTTGAGCCTAGGGGCATGTCTTCACTAGCAACATTAAAGTGCTGCTGTGGCAGTGTTTTAACATGGCTGTGTAATCACAGCACCAGCGTTGGGAGAGAGTTCTCCCAGTGCTGTAAAAAACCCATCTCTGCGAAGGGTGAAGCAACCAGTGCTGGGAGCATGGCTCCCAGGGCTGGTGCACTGTCTACACTGGTGCTTTACAGCACTGAAACCTGCAGTGCTCGGGGGAGGGGGGGTGTTTTTTCACACCACTGAGCGAGAAAGTTGCAGCAGTATAAAACAGCAGTGTAGACAAGGCCGAAGAGAAATGCAAGCTGCCCAATGTTTCTTACTAGACTATTGGCTCTGAAACCTAAACACTGACCACTTAAATGTCTACACTTAAAAGTTTTCATAGTCATCTGATTAAGAACACCAATGTTACATGCTTATCTAGTGCAGACGGAGTTATATGAAAGGATAAACAAGCTCAAAAGTTTTAAAGAGGCAAATAATTCAACATTCCATCAAACTAGATAGACGGGGGAGCGGGGAAAGACTATGTGCGCATTCATGGACAGATGCATGCACATCATCCCCCTTGAGGTGGAATGAGGAAGTCAAGAACTCTGGAGAGTGGAGGAATATTTTCAGGAAAAGAGGACCTGATGATCCTGGAAAAGCTTTTGGGGATGAATTTGAGTATTCAAATAAAGCTGTGCGAATAAATGATGTTTTGGTTTGCTAACCCATTTGGCCCAAAACATCTCATTTGAGGTATTTTAACTTTTAAAAAATTGAAGTAAAATTTGTAAAGAAAAAAGTCAGTCCATATATGTTATTTAGAATATGTATATTCTAAATATATGTATAAATATAAAATAAGGCTGTAATGGTCCTCAAGAGGAAAACAAATGTTTTGATTTGGGGGATATTTTTTTTTGGCTGTGACAATTCAGCAGATTCAAACACAAATTTGCAAATAGTTTCCATTGACTCGAGTCTGCATTTCTGTCCACAACAAGTTTGTGCTGACAAATTTCATCCAGTTCTAGTCTCAAGGAGGTTGAGTATGGGTGTACGTGTAAGACAAAGATGACCAAAATAAAATTTCCAGGGACCTTCATTATGAATTGTCTGGTCAGATGTCTTGCAGTATGAGGTCCTTAGAGAGAACTGTGGAATCCGGCCCAAGGTTTTGTGAAATCTTGATTATCAAAAGTTTGAGACTAAACTACGTGACATTATGTCTCTGTGTTTAATGTGACCCGCTGGAGGTCTTTTGGAGAGACAGTATTTCAGAATGCAGTCTGAGAAGAGCACTCTAAGGGCCACTGAGCTTTCAGACCTGTTTCTATCCTGGATTGTCAGAGAGCCTTCCAAGGCCTGGAGACGGCTTCATTTTGAAAACTTCTGCTTCTAAACCACATCTCTATAAAAGCAATACAAATTTTTATCTTCTCATTGTTCATACATTTTTAAATATTTCTGTTTAATTAACTTCTTTGATTGCTTGAGTGGGCCCATTTTTTGTCTTAATAAAAGCAAAATGAAGTTCAAGTGTATGTATAATTAAATTTAATGTGAACATACAAATGAATTCCAAAGTAGTAGTAGTTTCTTTCATTTATCATCAGTAAGTCTGCATGTCAGTCACAGAGGTCTCAGATCTCTGTGACTTCTGCAGAAGCTGGTATGGCTGGGTAGCTCAGGCAGGCCTTGGGCCAGCCACACCGGCCGCTGCAGGGGCGGTTTGAGTGTGGGGGGGGGCTCAGGGCTGGGGCAGTGGGTTGGGGTGCAGGGCAGTGCTTACCTGGGGGGTGGGGGCTCCCCAGAAGCGGCCAGCATGTCCCTGCAGCTTCTAGGTGGAGGGATAAGGGGGCTCTCTGCACTGTTCAGGCCCGCAGGCACTACCCCTGTAGCTCCCATTGGCTGCAGTTCCTGGCCAATGGGAACTGCAGAGCCAGAGTTTGTGGCAGGGGAAGCGCAGAGAGCCCCCCTAGCCTTCGCTCCCACTAGGAGCTGCAGGAACATGCCTGCCGCTTCCACGGAGCTGCACGGAGCTAAGTAGGGAACCTGCCAGCCCCAGCAACACTCCTTGTGTGTGCACTCTTATATTGCTTTAGCCTCAGCCTGTAAATTCACCAATGCAAATTTAACCAATATAAGCCAGGTTTAAACCAATGCAAGAGCACCAACACACAATGTTGCACCAGTTTAACTAAATTTAATATACCAATCAGGCCTTTAGTTAAACCAGTGTAACACTGTGCGTAGACCAGGCCTTAGGGAAGGGTCTCAAGTGAATTCTGTGTGTGCAAAAGGTCCCAGTTTGACAGCCCTTAAAAGTGAAGTTTCCATCTTTAACCAAAGGACAAGAACAGCATTGGCAAAGCAAGCTTACCCCCACTACCCAGCCAATGTACCTCAACTCTGACTTGGAGGGACTACCTCTAATGAGGGTACCAGTTAGTACGGATGGTGGTAGCTTCTGCAATATGGATATCTGCCCTCTAGCACTGGACTAAGTACAGCCACTCATTTAAAAACCAACCCACCTAATAAGCCACATTACTGCTCTCTAGGTTATCAGCTCCGTTCTATAAATTTTCCAAGAACTAACAAGCAGTTGCATGCTATGAGTTGCCCTTTCATTTACTTATGGAGCAACTTTCCTATATCTCTAAACCAGGCCTGTACAACTCGGAAAGCAGCGAGGGCCGTATTACTGCAAAAAACCCAGCTGCGGGCCGAAAAGCCCCGCCCCCATCCGCTTCCCCCCCCCCCACCCCACCGCTTGGCTTGCCCCACCCCTACTCACTTCCCGCGGGCCGCACAGTGAGCCCATGTGGGCCGCATGTGTCCCCCGGGCCGCATGTTGTGCAGGCCTGCTCTAAACCAACACAGTCCTCCACTCTGGCCTCGGGGCTGTCATTTTCACCTCCATATCGCCTCTGGCAGCACCTTGAAACATTCTCTCATTGTCATGCTGACAAATTCCTTCCAGCTTTGAACACCATGCTAGTGCAACAGCACAAGATTTAAAGGTACAGTGTATGGGTCAACAATCCCCTGCTTCAATCCACATTGTCTGATTATTGACAAGCTAGACTATACAGCTCTTTAGGATGCTTATGGTCTGTGGTGCTAGTTTTTAATCCACAGATCAATGACATGATGGAACACAGTGACATTTTCGGAGCAGTTACATTTTCGCTTGTCACCGTGAGCACAAGATGCCTTTCATCATCAGAAACTCAGGAAAACACTGTGTACTGTATAAAAATGTTGTGAAATCCTTAATGTTTTAAAGCAACCACTTAGATGGGACAAAACACCTGATCATATTTTTGTAAAAATCACAAAGTTTACCAATTGCAGTTAAACAAATGTATTCTTTTGATTTTCTTTGTAGGTCATTTTTAAGATACAAAAGCATCAAATGCTACAGATTTAATTGTTCTTCCTTCCCAGATGACAACTTGACATGAAGATAAAAATACAGGTGCTTCCTATGCTGATCATTACAATATCTTTGAAAATTTGTTTTCGAAAAGATGTGTAAAATCGACATGCAACATCAATGCCCAGCTCTTTCCAGGGCTACCTTTATTTACAGGCAAATTAAAAAGTGCTGAAAACAGAGATCTGTAACAGTAATACTGACAAAGCCGTGGCTAATGCACAGCTAGAGAAGGCAGCAACCACAGCAAAGATTCTGTAATCCATTTCCAGTACATCTTAAAATTTGTTTTAATCACACATGATGACATTCAGACATTCTGTCTAATGTCGTTTGTGCCACTCGAACCGCCAGTTAAGGGCTTAAAGGAGGCTCAGATGGTAGGGAGGGCCTCGAACTAGAAACTCTGACATGAGATGGATTTTACCCAAGAATTCTATTCTTTATTTATCCAGTATTTCTCTCATAATAAATAATAAAAGCAAATAAGTGCACTGATCTAGCATTGTGAAAGGACGCATTGGCCCTGCTTAATCCCTAACCGAACAAAAGGTTAACCTTTCCTCAGCTTTTCTCTCCTCTTGAGCAAGTTCAGAAGGGAAGGACTATAAACTGTCTGCTTCCGAGATGGGCACCGGAGGGAAGAATGCCTTAGGAAAGTCAAACTAAACAGCCAAGATCTCAGAAGTGGGCTGTGTCTCCAGCAAAGAAATTGTCTGTTTCTCACTTGAGTCACCTTACCTTTTTTTTCTTTGTCTAAACATTGCCCCTTGAGGTAAACACCTTGCTGGCTGTATCTGTATGTTTTTTTTCTGCCGAGTCAGTGCAGGGGTTTTCAAGCACCATTCATCTAAGGCCAGGGTTCTCACACTTCACTGCACCACGACCCTCTTCTGACAACAAAAATTACTATACAACCCCAGGAGTGGGGACCGAAGCCTGAGCCCACCTGAGCCCCACCAAAGCTGGAGCCCCACCACCCCAAACAGGAGGACCAAAGCAGAAGCCAAGAGCTTCAACCCCAGGTAGGGGGCCTGTAACTTGAGCCCCACTGCCACGGGATGAAGTCCTTGGGCTTCGGCTTTGGCCCCAGGAGGTGGGGCTTGGGCTTTGGCCCCGAAACCCAGCACGTCTGAGCCAGTCCCAGTGACTCCATTACAATGGGGTTGCAATCCATAGTTTGAGAACCACTGATAAGGATCTTAAAACTATATGCAATTACTGGTCCAAAAGCTTCCATATTGCAAACCAATTATAAGAGTGTTAAATCCGGTCAAAAAGGGTGGAAGAAGGGAGGCAATGACTACTTTGCAAACTCTTCCCTCTGCTCCCAGAAAGTAGAATCTCCCCTACTTGATCACCAAGCAATTCATTTGGGGATCCAGGGAATTTGGAAGGGCACGGTTGATCCTACCAACCATGCTCCTTTAAGAACTACTGTATTTCTGGGTCCACATCAGTGCCAGTTACTACTGCTGAGGAAATGGTCCATGAAATGTACCAGACTGTCAGCCCCTCGGGATCTCATGGGCAACAGCAGTGCAAGTCCCTACCGGTGTGTTCAGCCCTGTTCTCAAAGGACCAATACTAATGGAGGGGGCAGGCAATACACTCTCCAGATCCATTTGATGCCTGGCTTCTGTAGCCTTCAGAGACAATCGTTGCTTCTGGTTATATAGAGATGTGTTGAATTGTAAGTAGGCCCAAAAATTCATTTCCTAAAAATAGGCTTGGCAATAGCCAAGGGAGGCCTGGTAAAGTGAAGTGAGACAATTCAGAGGCAAGTTAGAGATAAGTTAGGGCATAACCCCAGGCCATGTTGTAAACATGTTTTGGTCCTAACTGTTTTTTTCACAAGCATTTCGGATGAAATGTGAATGTTCTGGAAGAATGCTATCTATAGTGATAGTTACGGGAATAGCATTTATGCAACTGTTAATTAAGTTTATGGTTAAATAGGCAATGGGAAAGTAGAAAATATGTAATTATCTTAGCAGAAATATAGATGTGGGTAAAGGTGGATTTAATGTTAATTGAGAGGCAATATTATAAATGATTATAAAAAGCATAGGACCTAATTTTAGATTAGACGTGCCCGTCCACCCTCAAGGTACCATTAGAGAATTGGTATAATCCTTTCTCTTCAGTTAGGGACTGATAACCCCTAAATGCATCTTCTCATCTTAGAATGAAAATATACGCACAGTGAATGATTATATTGTAATGTCTGTTTATTTAACTATTTTATATTAAATATAGTCTTTAATTTTACAATTTATTGTGTCATTCACAGTCCTCCACTAAATTAAATTAGCTGTAACTGTCCTGGTGGCTCAAATCTTAAAAGATTTCAGTTTGGTTTAATTCTTTATCTTTAAACTACTAATTGGGAATACATAAATCAAAAGATACACACTTCTCTACTAGACACATGAACAGGTAGAGATGGGCCAAAACTGGATCCAGGTCTGGATTCGAATTCTGTGGCTTGCCCTTATATCTACAATGGGCTCAGACTAAATCCCAGATCCAAACAAACCCAAGTTCTGGATCTGCATCCAGAGTTTAAGACCCCTCTATACCAACAAGGCTGCCAATTGTACAATGTTCATACTTGTTCAGAAGCACTGGTCTAACATGTTTTACACAAGCCATCAGATGGCAATAACTATTGGCCAATACTGATCTTGGGCTTCATTCAATTCCCTCTAGCTAATAAGAGCCTCTCTTTTGTCTAAATGGGCATTGGATCAGATCCTTATTAGCTCTTTAAACATGCAGAGCTTTGGAGAGCCCTACCCAATCCACCTTGAGAAAAAATGTTTCTTTATTTGTTAATTACTATGCAGAATTATTTATTTTCCCCTAGAGGCTCTCTTATCCAAGGCATTCTTTTCTGCTGACTTTAATGTCAAGAGAAAGTGCACACACTGGTATTGTTTAAATGGGTATTTAAAGGGTTATTCTGTTAAAGTGAAAAGATTAACATGTCAATATATATTGGATGCAATACACAGATGAGCTTTTTGTGGATCAAGTCACAGCCGGAATTAAATAATTCAGGAAAAGAAGCAGCTTTAATGAGCCAATAAGACAGTAGCTGTTGCACAGAAATGGGAAACAAATTAATGATATAACACACTCTCCTGTTTAAGGTCGCAGAATGCTTACAAAATATTATAAGGTCTTGTTCCCACAACTAAAACAGCCTGGGAACTTATTTCTTCATTATAATAGAGCTGATTGATTGATTGATTTTTTGCTAATACTCACCCAGAGTATTTCTGAAAGTTGAAGAAATGAATGAACCAATAACTAAACAAAATACCACCAGCTTTGTAACAAGAGTAACCCTAATTTTAGACCATATCTTCAAGATCATTGATGCTGAGCTTCCTAAATCTGATCCTGCTCCCAGTGAAATCAATGGGGATTTTGCCATTGACATTGATGGAAGCAAGACTGGACCCTCTGGATTTACTTCACCTCCCTTTCACGCCAACCAAGCACCACACCAGGAACCAGTCCATATAGACAATAACATTTTAGATTTCAAAGCCACAGTTCATGCAGTACCTCACTGCAGAAGGAGATATATGAAAGTAGTAGCTGATCCTTTATGATTGATCATGGTAGTGCATAGAAGCCCCAGACAGGACTAGGACTCCACACAAACCAAGAGCAGAAAGGCTCAATAGTAGCTCGACAGCTGAAGTTCTGGGGTGGCTGCTTATTACACTGATCATAATCATTGCACTGTTACCCTGCCCCTGTCTCCTCTATCCACCTACTATGTCTCAGCTGAGGAAGGGGACTATCTTTTCATTAGGTACAGTGACTGGCACACTGGGGCCTACAAGTGCTACTGCAATACATATCACAATAACACCGTGAGTATATACTCTCATTTTAAAGCAGGACACAACAATGGGCAGCACAGCACAATTCATGCCTGCACCCTGGGATCTCACGCGGAACCCGTCTATTGCAATGGTGAGAATGAGATAGAGTCATTGCACAGTATCTTGCAGGATTTCACTATATAATACCGCAGTGTTCCACCTAGTGGACAGGAGTTATAGTCTCCTGGCAGACAGATTGACTAGAAGATGCATGTATAGGGAGTTTGGGTGGTAAAGAATTTAATAACTGCCATGAATTTCTATTCAAAGTAGGTTTTAATAACGCTATTAAATACCAACTACAGAGAAAGCGCTGCAGGTAAATCTCAGCAGCTCTACTGACGTTACAAAGAAAACCCATATAGGTCACACTTCATATTAATGATGCATTTATAACCAGTCTACCAAAGAGTTAATAAATGATTAATAGATATTTTAATAAATGGTTAATTATTATAGATTGTTGGAGTCCATCAGGTTGCATTGATATTGATATAACCGTCTATATAACACTTTCTGGTTTGAACATGCTTAAAATGTCTTTTCATCATTTATCGACCCTTTATAAGCTATTTATTAATGTACCTTAGTGTGACCCAAGAACTGGTGTGGAGTAAGGAGAAGAGAAGTAGACAGAATACTAGTTGGCACTGGAGAAAGGAAACTGTGTGTTAAAACTACAGCTATTAACTAACTAAGGACTGAATTCACAAGCCAGCAGCACCCAGCCAAGTATCTGTGGTGGGTGCTGGACAGAAGTGCCAGGGAGAAAGGCAGGAATCCTCTCCGAAAGCTGCAATGTCACTTCACAGTGGCTTGTTCAGCTGACACACTCCTTTGGAGCCTCACCATGGGACAGAGGACAAAGGAGAATCCTCACCCTACTGCCACCCACATCCTGAGCACTGCTGTGCAAGGCAGACCATGTACGCCCTGCCCTCCATATCCTGGCCCCTCTGCTTGTGCAGCAGAATTGCACCAGTTCTGCCGTATGGGGAGTGTCCGCAGCGAAGTCAGGTGTAGGACTGGTCCCCTCACAGGATAACACTCTAGCATTGCTATCCTCCTACAAGAACATGGAACATCATTTCGGGGACATGGTCAGCCTTTATTGGGCTACAGAAGTGATTCACTCCTGCTACAATGCTGACCCTCTCAGAAACAAACCCAGCTGTTCACCCTGAAGCCAAGAAACTATCAGCAGATAGGGAAATGGAATCATCTTATCCAAAGGTAGGGTTTCTAATATTTTAAATGTACTTGAGCTTCCAATACAGATTGGAGGTCACTGCACAATGAGTATCAGGGAATGGGGGCAAAAATAATGTAGGAACAGGCTGATGGGACATTTTTATTTTTGCTGCTGCCATTTAGCACAATCTTTCTATGTAGGTAGTTATAGAGCGGTAATCACGGCTATATATAGGTGCCAGCTATAGGCATAAGGAAAGGCAGGAAAATTCACACAGGATTATCAAGTCTCTGCTTAGAATTACTCAGTGGCTTTTTATTTTTTAATTCCCTCCACTGTCAGACATAGCTGAGTCTTTGGTCCCCACCCCTATAGGAAGGGCTTCACAAAGAAGAAAGTCTTGTATTTGAACACAGTGCTCTACTTAAAATAACCACTGTGCACATAATGTTCCACCGAGATGTCCTGTATCCCGCATAGAACTTTTGCTAAGCAATACTCAAGGTATAAAATACAGGGCCTGATTCTCTTCTCACTTACACAATTCACTGGTCTGACTGCATTTGGCTTCAGTGGAGTACACTGGTATATGAGCCAGGAATCAAGCCCACAGAACTGGTATGGAACTGTGTTTTATTTTGCTCTCTCCGTCTTATCATCAACGGTGCAGATTTGATTTCACAACAGTCTATTTCTCTGGCCTCAGTAGGTCACTAGGCGCTAGAGCTCCCAGATCATCCTCCAACAACATCAGCAAAACTACTTAAAACTGGGCTGCTTTACTGAAGACCATGTGGTAAAAACTGCACCTATAGTTGTCAGCCTGGCAAAACCTTAGCTCATCTCAGGTTCTACCTCCTTCCAGCAAACCACACGTCGGGTTTCAAGCAATGTCCCTTCCCTTCCAATGGACTCCTGAAGAAACCCTTCTCTGCCTCTGCTGGGGAACTCTTTCCTCGTGTCTGAACGCTGGGGAGGAGATCTGGACAGACACACACTTTCTCTATCCCCATCTCCTGGATGTTGTGGGAGTCTCTATCACTCACCCTTGGCGTCTCGATGTTTGGGTGCCCTTGGATTCCCTTGGTGCTTGTATTGTGAAGGGCTTGGGAGCACTTTTGTGCTGACTGGAAATCCACTTGCTTTGCCTAGGCGCACTCAGAGGTGAAGCAGCAGTCCCTCGGAGTGTGAGACAGCCTGAGCCAAGATCCCAGAGAGACTCCAGTAACAAAGAAAAACGAAAGCACCTGGACACTAGGGGAGTTAATAAAATCACATCCCTCATCCAGTTCCCGGGAGCTGACAACCATGACGGCGTAAGCGCTGCAGTTAGCAATAACTGGCACGTTATTCAAGAATTAATAATACGGAGACAACGCAAAATCCAACTGGAATTTACCTAACCCAATACAAGAGCTAAGACAACACATTACTGAATGGAGCTGGGAATTGTTTACCTGATATCAGTACAGCAAGAAGGGAAATGAGTTTTGTATCCTTGCCAGTCAGGCATTGTCAGCTCAACACAATTATAATTAGAAGCTAGAGACAGGCTGGGGAAACTATTCATCTGTTATTTCAGACTCAAATATCTAGAACTGATTATTTTGCTTTTTCAGCTTTGTCTTATGATCTAATTACAAAAGGAATTGAAGGTGGATACAAGTACACAGCTTGTTATGAAATGGCTGGAGACATGAGAGATACCAAAATAATTAAATTCCAAGCTCCAAGTGAGCTAAAACAGCAACTTTTTATATTTATGAGGATACTAGTTTGGCCAGTGCCCAAGCATACAATTTGTTAGCTTTAGGTTGTTTATAAATGCATCTCACAGCCTTGGAAGTCTTTCCAGTATACTTCTTATTACGTTGTCTCTGATGGCAGCTAACATATCCCCTCGGGGATAGCTACAGTACACGCATCCCCTTTACAAAATCCTAACCAGCCACTGGGTGCCAGTTCTGCTTACCACTTTGCATGCATAGCACTGAATTCCCTGTATCAGGTTTGCTGGAGAGTTTTGTTTTGTCTTTTCTATGTACTATGGTCTTTTCTTCTTGTCCGTTGGATTATACTTATCTACAGATACTCTACACTAGGGGTAGGCAACCTATGGCATGTGTTTCAAAGGCAGCACACGAGCTGATTTTTAGTGGCACTCACACTGCCCAGGCCCTGGTCACCAGTCCGGGGTGTTCTGCATTTTAATGTAATTTTAAATGAAGCTTCTTAAACATTTAAAAAACCTTATTTACATACAACAATAGTTTAGTTATATATTATAGACTTATAGAAAGAGACCTTCTAAAAACGTTAAAATGTATTACTGGCATGCGAAACCTTAAATTAGTGAATAAATGAAGACTCAGCACACCACCCCTGAAAGGTTACCAACCCCTGGCTACACCCAATAATCAGTGCATCAAGTAACACTAATCAGTAGCACAAATATGAGTAACAAAATACCACTTAGAGTAAGGCAATTACAGCATTTACTTTAGATTGTACGATGAATATTTTACAGACTTCAGGGCTGTCCTGTGCATGGTCTCCATCTCTTGATTCTCTGCTTTTCCTCTCCCCACCTTCTTTCCCTCTTTTCTATTAAACCTTAACACTGCCTTCGTAGTCTTATGCCTTAGTTTGACTTTATTGGAGTTGCATCAAATTACAATGGATCTGAATGTGGCCCAGTGACATCCTATATTACTGCATATTCCAATCTGCACATAGAAGGGGAAAATAACTGGTAAAATAATACTTAGAAAAAGCAGTCAGCATTATATCAAATGTTGTACAACAGTGTTTCTCAAAAAGAGGAGCTCTGTTTGTACAAGGTTAATTAGTGTTTACGTTTGGCATAACGTTAGTAGTATTGCTCACTGCTAGACTGGATGGAATAACCAGGGAAAGACAGATGCTACTCTCAAAAATATACTTGAGTCATTGATCACTACATTTCACAGACTTACTTTTGAGGACAGCTACTTATATTGGCCTTGTAAACACAGGCAAAGAACTTTAATGTATCTCTTCTGTAAGGGCCCAACTTTTAAACATGGGTGCCACAAACTAGGAGCCTGGATCTAGATACGTAAAAAGTTGTTTAAGGCGTGTAAGTGCTGATTGAGGTACCAACTTCCTTTTTCATCAGCCTTATCAGTGCTAAATATTATGAATTATTATTTGGCTTCATTTTCAGACACTGAGCCACCCACCGTTCCCTGGGAAGTGATAGGAGGTCAGACAAAGAGAGAGAGAAAGCAACGTACGAAAGGTGCCAGGCTGACAGCACTGGAGAGCGAAGACCTTTATCCACAGAACTGGTACAGCACAGGCAGCAGCAGTGTGCACTGTACAGGGCAACGAGGGGGAATGTGCTCCACCCTGACCTGGAAGAACCACCTCTTGGGGAGAAAGAGGAGTTCAGTCATCATGCCCAATCCAGCTTTGGCCTCTGCTGAGGCTGACAACAAGACTGCCAATGGGCATCAAATATGGTAGCAGTTTGCGTGATATGGGTGACTGTCCATTAGGAAACTGTTTGAGACAGACAATTCATTTTACATTATTTATTTGGAAATGGAAAATGAAGTAAGTGCTTTAAGATCTTTGAGTGAATGAGAACTCACCAGTCACCGTAGTTTTTAGGAGGTATAAATACCTTACACAGATGGACAGAAAGATTAAAGATGGTGTATTAATGTAACATGATCTAGAAAACTACTAGATCGCAGGAACTCCACCACAGACCAGTGAGAATAATGGATTTTTAGTTCTCTAGCAATTCCAAAAATTTACTTTGTATCAAAATGAAACCAAAAAACAAAGTGAATCAAGAAAATTTATTTTGGATTGAACAAAATGTTACATTTTGATTTTCAGCATCTGTTACTATCTTCGTTTTCAATTTTTAGAAAAGAAATTTGAAGGCAATTTCAAAATGAGAAGTGATTTTCAATTGAAAAATTTCATTCAAACAACGTTAAAACAGTCAGGGGACAGGGAGCAAGGGGTGGTTGGATGTGGAGGAGACTCGGGGGGAGGGGGGGTGGGGAGAGGAGCGGGGGGGAGGTTCCAGGGGGCAGTTGGGGTGGGGGTCTAGATACGGGTCAGGGCAGTCAGGAGAGAGGGAGCGGTTGGATAGGGCATGGGAGTCCTGGGGGGTCTGTCAGAGGGTGGGGGTGTGCATAGGGGTCCGAGCAGTCAGGGGGCAGGGAACAGGGAGGGTTGGATAGGGGGTAGGGTGCTGGGGGGCAGTTAGAGTGGGAGATCACTAGAGGGGGTAGTCAGGGGACAAGGAGCGGGGGGGGGGTTAGATGGGGAGTAGGGTCCTAGGGGGTGCTTAGGGGTAGAGAGGTCTCTGGAGGGGGCGGTCGGGGGACAAGGAGCAGGGGGTTGGATGGGTCAGGGGGTCTGAGGGGGCAAGCTAGGGGGTAGGAAGTGGGAGGGGGTAGATGGGGCAGGGGCTATGCTATTTGGGGGGGCACAGCCTTCCCTACCCGGCCCTCCATACCGTTTTACAACCCCATGTGGCCCTCGGGCCAAAAAGTTTGCCCATCCCTGCACTATACTTACGCAGGTCTGGGTCATGACCAAGACTACCCTGCTGCGCTGAGGATTAGGGAGACGTAGCATACTCCTTTACTCCTCTGCTCAGGCCGCTTGCATCAGGGGCCACAATGTGCTGGAGTTGAGGAGAGAGTATCCAGGGCTCTCCTCCTACGTAGGATGACATGGGGTGGGTACAAGCGTGGTCCATCCCTCCCTTTATGTGCCAGCTGTGATGGCCAGCTTAACAAGCAGACAGAAATAAGCTACACCAGGGAAAAGGCTGATGCAGGTCCCTGTTCTACACACTTACAAGCCATTTCTTACTCAGGGCAGAGTGCCAGATGCCAGTCCAGCCCCTAGTGCCTTCCATCTTGAAAGTGCTGTACAAGCCACCGCACAAAATAATCCCCACAACTCCAGCGGGTGCTAAGAACGTATTATCTCCCCCATGTCACAGATGGGGAGCCAACCTCAAGGCCACAGAGAGACATGGTGTCAGGGCAGGGCATAGAAGTCAGGAATAAAATGTGAAGTAAAACAAGCAAAGGAGGAAAGAGAGAATTCAAATAAAACAAATGTTCCAAGTTTAGCACAAGGCACTGCCCCAACCTTCCCTCTGGCCTGTAACCTGGGGCACCCGCTTCGACTTGGCCACCTCTTGGGATCTTCACATCCAGGCTACATCTACATCTTGCCAACTCTTCCTGTACAACATTTCCAAGATCTTCCTTTTCCTCTACATCCATACAGCTAATACTCTAGCCCACGTTCTCATCTGCTTGCGTCTCAACTGCTGCAACATCCTCTTCTCTGGCCTTGACAAACATAATCTTGCTCCAGATATACCCATTCAAAACACGTTTGCATAGATCATTTTGCCTTGCTTGCCATTTTGACATCACACCTCTTTCCATCCCTCCACTGGCTCTCCCTTCACCATCACATCAAAGACAAACTACTTTTCTTCACATTCAAGGTCCTTCCAGGCCTACCCCCACTCTACCTATTGTCTCTCATATGCTATCAAGACACTGATTCCCACCTCTGCACAGTGATGCCAGCTTCCATTACCCATTTATTACATTTTCAAACAAGCACTTTCTCACGATGCTGCACATACAGGAGCAGATCCATGTGAACACCTGCAAAGACACCTCACAGTCCTCCTACAAATCCCTCCCTAATCTTCTATGATAGTTTTCTATGATACCTACCAACAGTTTGACAACAATTATACAGCTGGTGTGCTGAGACTGTTGCCAGTCATGCTAACCAGTATCATCTCATTGCATCTCTGTGTTCCCATGTCTGTCTGTAGCCACCTGCTGTCTCTTGTCTTATATTTGGACTGAATTCCTCAAATGGTGTAAATTGTCATAGCTCCATTGAAGTCAATGGAACAATGATAATTTACAACCCAGCAATAGGGCTGCCCTACTGTAGTGGAGTAGCCAGCACTGTCGATACCTTTAATAAAGGAACTAGGGATGATCTGAGAAATTAAAGATTAGTATCACGTAAATGGGATTGAAAAATAATTAGAGACAGTTGTAAACACCCCTTTGTGAGACTTCGATAAAGACAAACCAGCCTGTGTTCAGCTCACGCCCCTCCAGCCTATTAGAAATCTTTGAGTCACTCAACAAAACATTGGTTGAAGTAGAACCAGTTGTTATAATTTCCTTAGGTTTTCAAAGTCTGGTTGAAGGAGCAGTGGGACAGGGAGGTCTGGGGCTCATGTCTGAGTGCAGACAGCCAAGGTTTTCCCAGAGTTTCCCCACAGATCTTTGAACTGTGCAGAGATATTGTAAGCTCGACCGCCATGTCCTATCCATGATGTTTCCCCCTCTACTTCACTAAGGAACTGATAAGAGAGGCAGAACCTCCTGGAGTACTCTATCTCTCTGTTTTTCTTCCCAGGAAGACGGATGAGCTAACCTAATGCTGGGTGAATTCTTATAAAGTCTCCGAGAGATTCTGAGAATGTTCAAAAACTCCTCCAACAGACACGCTGTAAGTAAACCTTGTTCTGTAAAAGTGGAGAATCTGCTTCTGATACCCTGAGAATCCAGCTACAGCACGACCTTGGGCTCTAGTGTGCCGCTCTGTCAGGTTTCCAGGAGAAGATTAGGTAATAGGCTTTTAAATATTTTATTAGCTCTGAATTTCAAGCATTTCCCCCGTGTGTCGAACAGTGCTGGGAATTGCAGTTTCTGGTATTAAAAAAAAAACTGTTGACCTGTTAAGCCATTTACAATGTTTATTAAAAACGCCTGTAAATGTGGGTTAAAAAACCTTCCTATTAAAATGTACAGTGTCAGGTATTTAAATCGGTATTTAGGGTCTTCTTCATACATCCCTTTTGGGAATGGAGAAAAAGATAAGATTCAGGCCCACGCATCCCCCTAAAAGATAGCCCAGACTGCTGTTACACTGCATACCAGGGAAGGACGATTCCTGAAGTCCATTGTCACGTTCCTTTACCAAATATGGACTGGTCACAGAGTTTACTTATATACAACAGATGTGTTCATCATAAGAGCCTCTAATGCTCTGCGAGGTACAGCTGAGGTTCCTTTAAATAAGGGCTTTCACACAGGGCCACCTTGTGGCTAAACAGTGGAATACAGTTTAGCACATTTACACTCACTGATACCCATGAGATCTCTCCATTGACTTTAACAGGTTTTGAACCAGGCCTCGAGTGACACAATCTGGCCCTTAGCTTATGTTATTTAGAAAGAGATCACAACCCCTAATACCATCAGTACGAATAATTATTCTGCCAATTAAGAGTTTTGGCTCACCCCCTTCCCATCCCCCACTTACACCTCTCTCCCTACACACACACTTTTCAGAAGACCTCAACAAGTTGCTGGTTGAGCTCATGAAAATCTACCAAGAAATGACAGAATGAAAGTGATATGGGTGGAGCCCTTTTGAAAATCTGGCCCTTGTTCACATATTGAAATGGGAGCACAGCTCTTCTGACAATCTGCTCTATACAGAACATGCCCCTGTACTGCTGGAATCCCAAACACAGCTACTAACACAGGAACTGGAAAGTGAAACTGATTATAAACCAAAATTAAACCGAGTAATAGATACAGACCAATCACGTTCTGCTGTCCAAACTGAATTAAACTAAAATGGCCTAAATAGCAAGGAGTTAGTTAGATCTTAACTAATTTCCATATAAACAAATCAAGTTGTTATATTTAGTAACAGAGGCTTTGGGGTAATAGCGTGGATTTAGGTTGAGTTGCTTTTGTACTGGGGAGTAACTTGTGCTTTGCATTTTCCAAACAAATAGGAAAAGTTGTGGTTCCTGAGGGACACAACGACAACTAAAAACAAATGCTAATGCACTGGAGATGCAAATCCTCTTACAGAGGAGATTGGATCCACACTCTGCTGGCTGTTGCCAAATAAGTAAAGTTTCCTTTCCTAGACACAGAAAAATAACAAGAGTGCTAAAGATATTAGAAGGGGTTTATATTCAGATCCCTAATGTGATTTATTGGCATCTTTACACACTCTTTCTACCTTGCTGATTGTGAACATACCTGGGAATGACTTGTGTGGGAGCAATGGAGATAAGCAGAGCTGGGAGGGAGTTATGTAGGGTCACTGCATGCGCTTTGGCTTTTTTCAAAATACAAATGTTCACCTTTGTTGTACATTATTTAATATTGTCTCATTACTTGTTCCTTCCAGGCTGATTCACTCTCTAAGCCCGGGAGACACGTACGGCTGCCTCTCCAGCACGCAGAATAAACTGAGACCAGAGCACTGCTTTAAGCAACGAGAAATCGCCTCCCTGTCATTCCCCTCACTTCTGCCTGCCTTCCACAAGAAGATGGCCTTAACATTTCCTCTGAAAGTGACCTTTTCCCCTACATAAGTGAAACATTCACATTTGGTTTGCTCAAGCAAATTAGGCTTTTAATATCAAGTTCGGCTACAGAGAGAAAATATATGAAACAAATGCAGATTAGGGGATCGGTGCTGCTCTCAGTTACATGGGGGTAAATCAGGAGCAACTCAGATACACCAGTATAACGGAGTCCAATTAAGCCGGTATCTTTAAATGTACCATGTCTCCTAGCCAAGCATAGCAAATGGAGCCACATGCAGCATAGTCCATATTACAGCTGAGAGCACGACTGCAACCGCCTTCTCTCAGACCACACACGTCGGTCTCCTGAGAGGAAAGGGTTCCTAGGCTGCGAAAGATAACACAGATAACACGTGCTGCTTCCCCCTCTGCTTTGTGAAGCTCCCCCACAGGGGAGCTGGTAGGTGAGAAGTTGGGGCAGGGCCTGGCAGGGAAGCCACAGCAGCAGGGTCGTCCCTACCAGTTATGAGGCCCTACGCAGCCCGAGCACATACTTCCCCCTCCACCCCCTACACCGGAAGGTCTAGGCTGCCTGTGGGGCTGCAGAGACAGGAGCTCTGGAGGCTGCTTTGGGGGGCCCCACATGGGGCCCAAGGGATTAGTGGGGAGCCTGGCACCAGTAGCAGGAAGCGGAGTAACCCAGCCCCAGCTGTGTGGCTTGGGTAGGGGGGATTGGGGAAAGGACCGCCCCCCACACTCACTGGTAGTGGCAAGTGCAGTGATCTGACCCCAGCCCACTCCGCATCCCCGGTCCCAGCCCCAGCCGTGTCACTTGCGGGTGGGGAAAGGACCGTCGGTAGCGGAAAGTGGAGTGACCTGGCCCCAGTGGTGTCACTTCGGGAAGGGGGAACGACCGCCCCTCACACTCACCGGTAGCGGGAAGCGGAGCGACATGGCTGGGAGCTGGTGGAGTGGAGCAGGCTTGGGCTGGTTTGCTCCACTTTCCACTGCTGTCGGTAAGTGCGGGGTCAGACCCAACCCCTGCCACCGGCATAGGCCCCCTGCTAATCCACCAGGCTGCGTCCATCACTGAGGGAAGAAGTGGACTGTGGGTGGGCCAGAGGCAGAGCAGGGGGAAGACTCAGAGGTGGGGCGGAGGGAGTTGTTCCAGGCCCCACATACCCTTGGGATGGCCCTGCAACCAGTCTTTGAGGTAGAGCTTTCAATCCATCAATCTCTTATGGTGGCACAGAATCTTAGTTATGGCTCCAGCTATGAAATCCTTCAGTCAAAGAAAACTGACCTGTTCCAAGGCCTCCAGATATTTGACAGCACAATGAGTGAGCTCAGCAAACTCAAATCTGAAGAAAACTATGTGTAAATTGAAAGAGAATCCCAGAACAGGGTTTTGAAAATGCAAATTGTCCAAGCCACAACAAGAGTCGTGTATGCCACACTGATAATTAATTTGCACATGATTCTGTGTTAGAAGCAAAGGATAACCATTGAAGGAAATATTTTGAGGTCTTAAACTATATGATCAAGGAATTAAAATCTCAGTGTGAAAGATTTCAAGAGGTAGCTACTCTATTTGGTTTCCTTCATCCTAGTAGACTCCAAAATATAACTTTAGTAGATTTAAAGGAGGAAGTTCTTTAAAAAATCATGGGAAAATATTCATATCCCTTAGACTTGGTTCACAAGATTATGTCTTTCAGATGTGTTATTTTACAGGGGACACAAAGGTATTCAGTTTGTCACTTGTAGATCAGATCTGCTTGAATTTCATAGTGTCATGCTTGCTTGATGATGTTGTGTCTCACCATCTCAACTGGAATGGCTATTGCTGAATGTGCAATGAGCCCATTAAGATGAGTCACAAACTACACGCATCTTACAGTGTCACAGACCGCGTTCTTCTTGCAACTGAGAAAGACGAGACAGCACGGTTGGAGCTGGATAGCATCACAGAACAATTTGCCAAGGAAAAGTGGTGCGATGCTCCAATAATTGGAAATACACAAGCCAAGACAATTTGGGTGAGATTCTACTTTTGTTTAGGGCTGTGAGTTTTGTTTTATGTTTATTAACTTTTTATGTTTAAAGAAGCTTAATGTGACGTGACCATTGAGCCCCAGGTGCATGTCTGCTGACCATACGCTGACCCTTAAATCTGCCCCTTCTGCTTCTGCCTTGTCCCAGTCCTGCCCCTGCCTTGCTTCACTTCAGGTAATCCAGTTCTCACCCCCACTCAGATTCCTCACTTTGACTCTGGTATCTGGCCTCTGACTCCAGCTCTGACCTTGGGCTCTGATTCCTGGCTACCGACTCCTCTAACTTCACCTCCTGCTCCAAACACTAGGCATGACTGCCCATGTCCTGGTCACTGACATTCTAGAACCTCAGCAAGTGAGATCCACCGAACTCAACCAGAGAAAGCTGACAAAGATCTGATGCGTCATCCTGTGGGAACAGTCTTAATTTAAATAAATCTTTATCTGTGGAAGTAGCTAGAAATCTCACAGACAGAGAGAGAAACACAAAACACTCAGCTCTTGTTTCTGAGAGATGACAATCTGGATTCACCATGCTGTCTAGCACCTGGAGCTATGTGAATGCTTGTTCCGGCGACTAAGTGTCTGATCGTGGTGATATCAGGGTGACCACAAATTGGGTTGCAAACATCAGTCAATGTACTGCCTGTAAATAAAACACATCTCCAGCCCACCATTGTTAGAAGTTACATTTTCAAAATATTCTTCTTAAAAAATCACACCTGTAGACGCTGCTGCTACATGGAACACATCCAAAATGACAGTGATTTGCATCAAGGTCACTGTCAAGTATACAAATGCAGAATGGTTTTATCAGACTAAGGTTTCAGAGTATGTTCTCTGCTTCCTGGTGTTACTAAGTTGCTAGCAGTGCTGTAACTAAGCATGTCAATAAATAAGAAACAAGACAGGAATTGAATATTCTGGGGGCATGTTACTTTGAAGGGGGCCTGCATAGAATTTAGCAGGGTGGGAAAAATGTAGAGATAATAAATAAAGAAGATAGATGAAGTAATCTGTTGGGCCAAAGCCAGTATCCTAAGGGCATATTCAAGCATCAAGATTATAGTTAGAATGCTAAGGAGGTTCTATATGCATAGTTTTAAAGAGTCCCAAAGACAACTGGAAAACACCTCCAACACGTTATATAGTGTGAGGTAAAGCTAGAGAACAGAGACTCTTTCAGAAACCAGGGAGGGCCAAGGCAAACTGCTTAACTGAGAGAACAGTGCAACCATAATTGTGGTGTCAAATCGGGTTTTAGTCTCTCTCTGAGTCGGAATGAAGGGGAGCAGACAGGTGCGTCTGGATGTCTCTGCTCACCGAGACATGGTATGATTCAGTGCTCTGTAACGACCTGACATTTTATGTCTTTCAGATTTATGCACCAGATAAATCTAAATGTTAACCGTGTTCCCATAAAACACTTTTATCTTCCATAAGTACTTTCTCCTTGTGCCATTTCACAGCTTTGTGTTTTATAGCTATTCGCCGGCTGTCATCTGTTCATACTAATTAAAGCCTAGCCATACGATGTCACCCAGAAGATAACACTGGGTGGATGTAATATCACAGCTCATTCACGTCCAGCCTACACACTGGCTGATAAACCCACTGAAGTCAATGACTGGCTTCCCAATGTCCCCAGTGAGCACTGGATCAGACTCATAGAACTGAATCAGAGGTAGAATACTGTGTTGGTTTTAACTCCTTAAAAACAAACCAACTTGTATCCTAGTGAGTTATTTCATCCCGAAACCAGACTCCAGACATAGAAAGTGAGGGGACCATTCAATTATTAATGACACTGGGTACAATCCAAATTTGAGATGAAATGTATAACAGCTCATTATTCACAAATGCTAATATCTCCTTTGGCATGGAAAACACAATGAGTCTGGCAGCTAGTCAACGGGGAGGGTGTAGTGGCCTTTCCTATGTGAAATCTCTCCTTTGAATTAATCTCTATTAGACTCTGTTTACGGCACCAGTGAGGTCTGGTAATCTGAGCTAGGAACTCCTGAGTTCTAAGCCTGATCTGACATCAGCTCTCACTCTCTCGTAGGTCTGGGACAAAGTCACTTGCCATCTGTGCTTCTGTTTCTCTAAGTGTAGATCAGAGACACTAATAATCAACACTCCACCCTGAGCCAGATTGCGAACCCCTTACTTACATGAGTGAGTAGCATAGTGGTACCAAGACAATGTGGAGAAATCAGGGGGACTACTTTGGTCAATCAGGTTAGTCATACCTGACTAACCCAATTGCCTTTTATGATGAGATAACTGTCTCTGTGGATCAGGAGAAAGCAGTAGACGTGTTATTCCTTGACTTTAGCAAAGCTTTTGATACAGTCTCCCACAGTAATCTTGCCAGCAAGTTAAAGAAAATATGGGCTGGATGAATGGACCATAAGGTGAACAGAAAGCTGGCTAGATCAGCAGTTCTTAAAGTTACTGAAACCGTGACCCTTTTTTCTGCATCTGCCCGGTGGCATGACTCTGGTAGGTCCGCCAAAAAGCCATTGAATGAATTACTTCCGCATTCGACAGCTTTTTGGCGGACATGCCGAGCACTCCCGAGTGTGCACCGAAAGCGAAAGTAATCACTACGGCAGCAGTCGGGAGCGCTCAGCATGTCTGCCGAAAAGCCACCGAAAGCGGAAGTAATTGATTCAGCGGCTTTTCATCAGCGGCAGGGGCTTGCGACCCCCTGCGAAGCAGACAGCGACCCCCTGGGGGGTCACGACCACCGGTTTGAGAACCACTGGGCTAGATCGTCAGGCTCAATGGATAGTGATCAATGGCTCTATGACTAGTTGGCAGCTGGTACCGAGTGGAGTGCCCCAAGGGTCAGTCGTGAGGCTGGTTTTGTTCAATATCTTCATTAATGATCTGGAGGATGGCATGGATTGCACCCTCAGCAAGTTTGCAGATGACACTAAACTGGGAGGAATGGTAGATACGCTGGAGGGTAGGGATAGGATACAGAGGGACCTAGACAAATTAGAGGATTGGGCCAAAAGAAATCTGATGAGGTTCAGCAAGGACAAGTGCAGAGTCCTACACTTAGGACGGAAGACTAGGGACCGAGTGGCTAGGCAGCCGTTCTGCAGAAAAGGATGTAGGGGTTACAGTGGACCAGAAGATGGATATGAGTCAACAGCGTTTCCTTGTTGCCAAGAAAGCTAACGGCATTTTGGGCTATATAAGTAGGAACATTGCCAGCAGATCGATGGACCTGATCATTCCCCTCTATTCGGCATTGGCGAGGCCTCACCTGGAATACTGTGCCAATTTTGCACCCTGCACTAGAAGAAGGATGTGAAAAAATTGGAAAGAGTCCAGTGGAGGGCAACAAAAATGATTAGGGGGCTGGAGCACATGATTTATGAGGAGAGGCTGAGGGAACTGGGATTATTTAGTCTGCAGATGAGAACAATGAAGGGGGGATTTGATAGCTGCTTTCAACTACCTGAAAGGGGGTTCCAAAGAGGATGGATCTAGACTGTTCTCAGTGGTACCAGATGACAGAACAAGGAATAATGGTATCAAGTTGCAGTGGGGGAGGTTTAGGTTGGATATTTGGAAAAACTTTTTCACTAGGAGGGTGTGAAGCACTGGAATGGGTTACCTAGGGAGGTGGTGGAATCTCCTTCCATAAAGGTTTTTAAGGTCAGGCTTGACAAAGCCCTGGCTGGGATGATTTAGCTGGTGTTGGTCCTGCTTTGAGCAGGGGGTTGGACTAGATAATCATCTGAGGTCCCTTCCAACCCTGATATTCTATGATTCTATGATTCTGAGTTACTGCTCACCGCAATGGATATAGGATTCATAACCTGTCCCATAATTTGGAGGGTATCTTTGGGTTAGACAGATCATTTGTGATAGCAAATTTGTGTTGAGCAGCCCAGTAGGGTGACTGATTTCACTTGAGAAGTCAGTCTTACTCCTCAGCTCCGTACTGCTCCGAGGAAAGAGTCAACTCTGACGTGTCACAACATATGTTCCCCAGCCGGCTGGCGTAACTGTGTCACCGGGTGTGCTAGAGGAGGGTGGTATCCAGACTCTGCTCTTGCCCACCCGCCTGCATGAAGGGGAGCGTAGGAGCTCTGCAGCATGTGCTTCCCCTTACACATAGGAAGCTGGAATATTGAACTCCAGAACAAGGGAATATGAGTGCCACGTACGCCTCTCCTCTCTTGTTCCAGCCTGTTGGACAGGCCACGTCTGGCCCTTTATTGGGATCTCTCCCAGGCAACAGTAGTTACATCAAGGTGGTAACTGCAGCTCATTTGGGCATTGGAGCAATGCAGGTGCAGCAGTGCACATTTCAGCAGGGGTTGTACAAGCCTACCCAGAAGCCCAGGTAATTACTCACACTGCTAGCCCACACTGAAACCCAATGCTGCCATGCTTCACTGCTCTGGGACCCCAGCTACCTAGATTAAAGCTAGCCTGGGTATGCCACTATGCAATTGCACACTGGGATTGCAGTGTCAACATACCCAGTGAATTGTAGCGACTGCTTGTTGGTCCAGAAAGCATCAGCAGCAATCGGGAGGCAGTTAGCTTGTGCCAAGGAGATAAGTGATGCCTAACCAGACGGAACCTAAATATGAAATTCAGAACACTTGTCTAGTCAGAAGTTTATAAATAAAGCTCAGCTGAAGGGACAGCAAATACCATTGTTACTTTTGCGTATTTATTCAGTGCAGTATTTTATTTCATTTTGCATCATTTGGGATTTTTTCTTCTATTTTAAAAATGTAGCTTAATTAGCAGTAATGCTTCTTTGGGCTCAAATTAGGGTGCCTCAATTAAGAGGATGCAACTGTATTTACTTCACAAGAGTGTTACAAGAAATAATTACTCAACAATGCTAAAGTGCTTTGAAGATAAAAGCGCTAAGGAAAGTAAGAATGATAATTTATTGGTAGTCACACACTGATGACACAAATTGTGTATCCTATATTGCTAAAGTTTTGCTAAATCTCAGAAGAAACACAACTCTTTCAAAACCAGGAGCTTCCCATTCAATATTAGCCCCTCCTATGAACTGTAGGGTATAATGAAATTTCAACTTAGAGCCAGATTCAGCTTCTTTTGGAGTCAGTGGAAGTTTTATCATTGATTTAAATGGGAGCAGGAGTAGTCCATGTCCACTGCAATGGACATCAAGCAAATAAGTTAAATTAGATCGGTGGTTCCCCAAAAAATGGTTTGAGGGCCACCAGTGATCCACAGGCCATTCATGAAAAAGCACAGAGCTGCATGGTGCTGGCTCCTCCTAATTTCCAGCAGTTACATCACATCAAAGTCAGCTAAAAATGAATTCAATAATACCCTATTATTCTATCTCCACATAAACAATTGTTGTGGCTAGCACACATATGTTATGCAGTTGCACTGGGGAGGTGGTCTGTGCAATTCTGAGTGGGAGGGTTAACGTAAGAGACAGCCTATTAAAGAGTGGTTTACACTATGACAATGTCCAGATTAAACAGATGAACAGACAGATGAAAGAGGGAGAGAAGGAGGCAAGGAAACACCAGAATAAATTTGCTCAATATACAAGTTAAAAGATTCGTTCCCTGCAAAAGTTCCAGCCTTGCAATGGTAACCTGAGACCTGAAAGGCAAGATGTAACCTTGCATCCTCTCGCCTCCTCACTAGGATCAAAGATATTTGCAATCAGAATTTAGCTGGACCATTTTGTTGATTACACACAAGGCAGAATAGAAACCAGCTCACTCATCCATATGTGCATTAGCACTACAAGAGTGAAAACTTGTGTGTGGCAGTCAAGAAATGCATCTGAATCACGTACAAGAATTAGACTGAATGAGCAAGTTGGTAATATTTTTACATAGATCCTTTTCTTATTATAACCACACTTTAAATGCATGCTGCTCAACTCACTTTGACAGCTCAGGAGCACAATATGGTTGAATTATAGACGGGGAGGAATTTTCAGCTGGGATTGACTCCAAGAGAGAGGTGCAAAACAAAAAAATACCTGTAGAAGATGGACAGATGTCTGATTAAACTTGCGCTATTAGGTGAATACTGTTGAATGTATTACCACATCCTTGCTGTGGATACCTCCATCTGTCACTTTCACAGAAGCCCTGATAATGACAAAGTTTGTCCTAGATTACCTAACACATCTTTCCAATCTCTAGCATCTATGACTCTAAAGAAGAGCTAATGGAGAAAGATTTACTGGAATAAAGAAAGGGGAAAATAGGCTATAAGAAATAAATTAAAAAGTGATCTCAGCGCTGCCCGTAGCATGTTCTAATAATAAGTTAATCAACTGCATGATAAAAATCTATAGGGAAAACTCTTAACAACACACGAGACAAAACTGCCTTTGAATGCCTTTCATAAATTATTATCCCAGATTAGGAATGTAGGTCAAATGACACATGGAAGCTGAGCTTTCACAAACACAGCAAAATTCTCAAATGGTGATTCTGGCCAATGTCAGTCAATAACACAATAATGTACAGAGGACACCGTGCTGGATTTATCACTATGGCAGTTTATCGGGTGCTGTTTTTCAGTCACTGCTCTGAGGTTATATATGCTTCCCTGGTGTCAAGCTACAGTCAATGAAACTGAAGTTCTCAATGGTTACTCATAAGCTCTCAAATCATAAAGGGCAGAGAATGAATTCAGACTGATGGCCAAAATTTGGGCCACGCAGCTTGGTTCGAGAATAATTTCTTCCAAAGTAGGAGGAGAGGAGATTATGCACCGTTTATCAGAAGAAATTAACTGTAAAATTCCAGTGGGAGACAGGCTAGATTAGACCAGTTGTTATTTAGCAAAAGCCAAAAGGATAAAGTGGGATGGAAAAAGTAGGCTTAGGCATGAGTGTTAAAAACAGAAATAGTGCAATAAATACCAGGCTGACATACAACAGTGATGGCCAAGCAACCCTACATATCTCAGCCTTTACACTTTTAAAGAAACAGGTTCCTACAGTTACCTGAGGTTTGATGAGGACTAGCACAGGACTCTCATTTTGTCTTTGGTTCCTTAAAGAACCAATTGTGGAAGTTAACAACGGCTGGATATCACAGACTGAGCTCCTATTTCACTCAATGGCTATGTTATCTGATCTTTGGGAACTAACCAGGAAGAGAAGTTTGCAGGGACGCTGCCAAGTGTTTGTGGGTGGAGCGATTCAGCGACTGCAATTGCAAACTGATGACCCATCAATTTTAAATACATTGTAAAGGGTTTTAATATTTTTGAAAATGTAATAGTTAACTCACATTGGTTTGCACGGCTAACTTTGTCTCCCTACTCTAATGTTGTAGGCGAGTATTATTACCCCTCTTTTGCATATGGGCTCAGAGAGGTGAAGGGTCCAGTTCTGTTGCTCTCATTCAAGTAAGTGGAAGTTTTGCCACAGATTTCTGCATCCAGGCCAAAGAAAGGGCCCATTTGAAGAGAGAATGTTAAAAACTGAGCCCAATGAGATTGAGATCAGGGAAAAATCTGTTCCCCAGATTGGAGGCAAAGTCCCTACATTCTTTGCCTGTCTGAACTGTGCATGCGAAGAAGCATAGCTCAGAAGGCGCAGTCCAGGTGGTGGTGAGTTTATGCTGGCTTCAAATCACTTTTCCACCTTCTGAATTCTGCTTTCCAAATTCCCTTGTAACTTAGAACAGTCGCGAGGGCAGCTCTAAGCTAGGACAGCCCTAAGCTAAGGCAGCCTTGAATGGCCACCACCAGGCCATTCTACCAGCCCAATGTGACTGGACTCCAGCGGGTGCACATGCGGCTCTGCGAGTAATTTTTGTTGTTTCAGCTGCCTTGTGCCAGGCCGTGTTACCATGAGCTTGCCCTTGAACAGGCTAACCGGGAAGCCAGTGATGGTGAAGCGGAAGTGAGGGAAGGAGTACATGGGCTGTCCGGTGTCTATCGACGGCTACATGAACATGCAGCTTGCAAACACAGAAGAATACATAGACGGTGCATTGTTAGGAAACCTTGGTGACATTTTGATAAGATGTAACAATATCCTGTACATCAGAGGAGAAGACGACGACGGAAAAATGAGAGAATGTTTGTATATTTCTGGAAAATAAAGATCAGTTTTTCACAACTTTAAAAAAATAACTGGAACACAGTAGTTCTACCTAGATCACTTAACATCCTGTATATACCTCTAGGTCGGAGGATAGCATAGGACTGCTTCAACAGTCTTAAGCCATCAAGAGGGAATCCACTTACAGCTTAATGGTGAGTATCTTTGGTCACTGCTGTCTACATTTTCCAATCCTGTCTGCATCCACCTACTACAGCAATCACTAGTAAAACATTTAGTTTTGTCAGCTCCACAGCAAAACGTACAAAATGGGAGGAAGTAATCTTTCCTCTGCATTCAGATTTTGCAAGTCAGTCTTTTAAGAGTCTGATCATGATGGAGCATTTTATTCTTTTAACGTACCCATCTCCAGGCCCTCACACCTTTTACTTTATAAATATAAAACTAACTAATTTACTGTCTTTTAATCTTTTTTAATGAAACCTCTTGGCACAATCATTTCTCTTGATTGCAAAACAGAGAGTAGCAACTGGATACAATTTTAAACAGCATACTCCTACTTATAAAAAATGCCATACAGTATAAAACATGAGCAACAGAGAGTTTTGAGACCTGGCAGAAACCACTCACAAGTGGTATAGTCCAAAGTCCTTGGACTACAGACAATGGAAGATGAGATGGAGTCTTTATATAGAATTCCTTTTGTTCAGGACTTAAATTCCCAAAGACCATTTCCCAGAGCCCCGGGGCTCAAGGCTTCAGCCCTACGGGAGTTGCTGGGGCTCTGGGCTTCCAACCCGTGGGACGTGCTGGGGCTTCAGCCCCATGGGTGCATCGGGACTTGGGGCTTCTGCCCCACGGGAGGTGCTGGGACTCCCAGGGGTTTTAAAATATTTACCAGAGCTCCACTCCAGATGGCTCCAGCTGAATTTAAGCCCTGCTTTCATTGTTGTCTTCACCCTTCTCAGTCAGAGGGAGAGGCCATCATTATCATCATCTCTGGAAGTATTCTCAACATGGTCTCACAGGTGAAGACGTCTCTAAAGATCCCATGGCACCATATGAGGAGTGTTCATTTCAATGTCCTGGATAAATTCTAGCTCTGGTATTTACCTAAGGACCAGGTAGATCTCTCCTGTGGGAAAATCCATGGCAGGGCTCCAAAAAGGTGATGAAGAGCATTTCTCTCAAGTGTACCCCCATTTTGAAGAACATCTCTAAGGCTGGTCAAAATTTTTCAGTCAAAACTTGATGTAGCCTGAAAACTGAGTTTTTGACTAAATAAAATTTCTGTGGAAAGTGTCCGCTGTTCTTTTAAAAAAAATGTGGGTGGGGGGAAAGCTCCATTTTTGTACAAGCTGTAGACATGGCTCATTGTATTCCCAAAATTCCTTATGTTCCACACAAGTTTGGTGTCCTTCTGGCTTTATTGGTTAACAGTTATTTACTTCCCAAAGAAAGAATCAAGACATTCAAATTGCTCATTTATGAGCACAAATTCGATCTAGTTGGTATTACTGAAACTTGGTAGGATGATTTGTATGATTGGAATGTTAAAATCAATAGTAATAACCTATTCAGAAAGGAATGAGTGGGCAGTAACACTCTATGTCAAAAATGCTATTATCTGTTTCCAAGTCTCTGATAACTTGGGAGAAAATGGTCTTGAATACTTATGGATCAATGTCCAAAGACAAAAAGCACAAGACGGAGTATTAGTTGGTGTCTGCTACAGAACACCAATTCAAACTAGGGAACAGGATGCCAATTTCTTATGCACCTACCTACAAAGTGTAGGGGACAAAAAAATCTGTGATCATGGGGGATTTCGTTTTGAGTGACATATGCTAGTGGTGCCTTGCTGCCAGTACTAAAACCTCCTTGTAATTTCTAAACATTATAGATGGGTAATTTCCTAGCTCAAGAAGTCCGGCAGCCAACGTGGAAGAATAATTTATTAGACCATTTCCTAACAGAAAAAGAGGAACTGATCACAGAACTAAAGATTAATGGTAGCTTAGGTCTAAGTGATCATGGCTGGATCACATTTGTAATGTGCACACAGAATAAAATCCAGATGAGTAATATATTTTATATATGTGATACTTTAACAGGGGCAACTTCACAAAGCTGAAAACAATTATGAGCCAAATCAGCTGAGAGGAAGAATTTAATCAAAAAATGAGAATGATAATTGTGAATCATTTAAGAACACCTTACCATACGCTCCCAAAAAACCCACAATCCCACAACTGAAGACGGCTGTGCCGGTTAAAAAATAGAACTGGTTTAGAGGGGAAGAGAAGGCAGATATAAAAATAATATATAACAATAGAAGAAAGGAGAAGTTGATAGTAATTAATATAAATCAGAAGCCAGGAAAATTGAAAAAGGAAGCAAAGGGACACAAGATAAAAATTATGGATAACAGAGTCAAACACAATAACATGTTTTTTAAAACTATATTAGGAACAAAAAGTATCTTGACAGTGGTATTGGTCGATTAGCAGATAGAAACAGCAGAATTATCAACAATAATTTAGAAAAGGCAGAAGTGTTCAATAAATATTTCTGTCTGTAGCTGGGAAAAAACAGACGCTATAGTCTTGTCATATGGTGATAATGTTCTTTCCATTCCACTGGTGCCTCTGGAGGATGTTAAACAGAAGTTACTAAAGTTAGACATTTTTAAATGAGTGGGTCCAGATAACTTGCAACCCAAAGTTTTAAAAGAGCACAAAGAGGAGTTTGCTGGACTGTTAATGCTGCTTTTTCAATATGTCTTGGAGCACGGAAGAACTTCCAGAAAATTGGAAGAAAGCTAACAATATGCCAATTTATAAAAAAGGGTAAATGAGATGACCCATGTAATTATAGGCCTGTCAACTGACACTTATCCCAGGCGGGATAATGGAGTGGTTGATATGGGACTAAATTAATGAAGAGTTATTAAGAAGCAGAGCTGTCGATTAGTCGCAGTTAACTAACGTGATTAATTTTAAAAAATGAATCACAATTTAAAAAATTAATCATAATAGCAGTTGTAATCGCACTGCTAAACAATAGAATACTAATTGAAATTTATTAAATATCTGTGGATGTTTTTCTTCATTTTCAAATATATTGATTTTAATCACAACATAGAATACAAAATGTGCAGTGCTTACTTTATATTATCATTTGTAATGCAAATATTTGCACTGCAAAAATTATAAAAGAAATTGTATTTTTCAATTCAGTTCATACAAGTACTGTAGTGTGATCTCTATTGTGAAAGTGCAACTTACAAATGTAGATTTTTTTGTTACATAATTGCACTCAAAAACAAAGCAATGTAAAACTTTAGCACCTGCAAGTCTGCTCAGTCCTACTTCTTGTTCAGAAGAATTGCTCAGACAAACAAGTTTGTTTACATTTACTGGAGATAATGCTCCCCACTTCTTATTTATCATGTCACCTGACAAAGAGAACAGGCTCTAGGAATTACTTTGGGGAAGTTCTATAGCCTGTGTTATACGAGTCAAACCTGATCACCACAATGATTTTTTCTGGCCTTGGAACCTATGAAATTGAGATTACAGAAAGAATTATTTATGCTAACGACATGTAGAGTTATTTACACTAAAGGAATAGGTCTCACAGGATTTTAAATTTCCTGCATGGACAATTAATGTGTCATCTTGGGTCTCTGTCAGACAGTTTGTCTTACATTTAGTACTTGGCAGGTTATGAAGAGAATATTGGAGAGAATGTCAGGAAAAGCATCTCTCCTGTCAGGGAAAAGAGACACTCATCATAATATTTTTGTGTTGTTTTAACATTATTATTATTTTGGACATTCCCTGTAGAATTTTTAACCTGAAATATGCATGCAGACACACATGAAGTATGGAGCAGTGGGGTGCTTTCCTGAAACAGTCAGTAAACAAATCAGTAGATGGACAGACAAAAGATAGAGGATTAAAATATAACTCTGCTAACTTTTAGTGTTTTTTTTGGCTGTGCCTTGATTTTTCACATCACAGCATTGGCAATAGAGTATTGTATCTCAAACAAAATGGCCACCAGAAAGTCATACAATGGCAAAAAACAAGACTGCCCTACTTTTCAGACTACAAAATCTACTGCTTTTTACTTATTTTACGATAGGGCAGCTAAATCTATTTCTTTTGAGCATAAGCTTGCATGGGTAAAAACCCACTTCTTCAGATGCATGGAGTGAAAATTACAGATGTAGGCATTATTATATTGTATAATTATGCCTGCATCTGTAATCTGCATCTGTAATTTTTAAGAAGTGGGGTTTTTACCCACGAAAGTTTATGCCCCAAAAATTCTGTCTTTAAGGTGCCACCAGACTCTTTATGTTTTTGTGGATACAGACTAACACGGCTACCCCGGTACTATTCTATTTCTTAGTATTCTTGTCCAAATGTTTCTGCCTTACTTTGAGACAGTAGGGCATGCTGCTATCAATCTAATCTATCAGCAGCTCAAAGATCATGTCATTAATCATTTGCCATTCCTGAACAGTGCACCAATAGGAGTTCCTGCGAGAAAACTCCTGAGATTCACATCGTGTTGCTAACTCTTTGGATTTTATTGCAATTCGCCCTGTGTTTGGTGTTTCTGACATAGCCCCAGCTCTTGGACTCATGTAATCATGTGAGAATTTCAGCTTTTGTATTTTAAAAAGAACCTTAAGCTTCCAGTCATTATGGTTGCTGAGAAAAGCTTGGAGGTGTGACTTGAGTGTACCCGAAAGGCTAAGAGTCAGGAAACAATGAACCCAAAAGTTACTTTTTTTAAAAAAAAAAAAAATCTAATGAATTAAGCAAACCTCATGATTTTCAACCCTGATATTTAGGGTAAGCAATACCGCCAATGTGACAAATATAAGTGGTAATTTAAGATAGTATTCACCCTAAGAGGAATCAACAGACCTGTTAAAAACACCCTTTTCTTGTTGACTAATGCCTTGTGACCTTAATTCAATAAGGGGCTACTAAGAAGTTTTTGGTCAGCTTAAAAGTATATTTTCAAATAATTATGCTGAGATGATCACACACTGTGATCTAGTTGAGTAGAATAGTAAGCTGCACCCTGTATTTTTCCATACTGTTCTCCTTTATCACTTTGAAATACTGTTATCAAGTGATAATTCAAGTGACTGACTTATAGCATCCCCCCTGTAATTTGATGTCCACCTGCTGAACAAAATGAGAGGGCTATGAGCAGCCAAAAAATCTGTAGAGAAATTTCTGAGTAGCTCACCTCCCCACACAGCTTGACTGCAAAGGATGTGAATGCTAAACATCTTATTTTTGCTAGGGCCATGATAGTGGCCATGCAATGGAACTGTGCCTCATTCTCCTTCAGTGACTGTGTGGTAATTACACTGGTGTTGCTTCACTAGAATCTCACCACATAGATATATTGTCCATCTGTTACTTCCCTTTTAATTTAAAGCATGAGTTGGCTTTGAGAAAACACTGCAAATCTAGTCCCACTGAAGGGAAGGGAACAGCAAGTGCTGGTCTGATGGTGTATTTCTGAAGTTTGCTTCTGCAGAGTTCATTCATAAGGAAACACCATATCATCTCCTTGTCAGATTAGGATTGTTTCTCCAATGTATGTGTTTCACACTTTGAAATAGTCTCCCCCCACTTTTTTTTCAAGTGTAATATGCGTAACCTAGGTGACTATTGTCTGAAGCATTTGTCAAACTCTGTTTCTTTTAAATAAACCCCTATGGGGCTTCTTGGGAAATTTCAGGAACTTACTACATCTGTTCATCTAAACTGAGGACGGAAAACAATCCTGAGGGCCAGACTCTCTGCTTAGGATAGGGCTGGTGGAGGAACTGGGTATGGCTCCTTGATTCTCTCTAGGAGCTGCTCTAACATGCATCAGCTGGCAATAGTCCCAAAGGGGCCACCCACCAGCTGAAAGTAGCCAGAGTACACTATGTTCTTGCTATACCTCCTCCCTATCAGAACTGAAGGGAAGTTGACATAGGAACCACCTATCCTGGCACTACACCTACTAGGAGTCCTACCCATCACTTCCTTGAAAAGATGGGACAGAAAATCTGCCCCCAGAAGAGAGAATCATGTTTGAAGATCACACAGAGTACCCCATAGAGGGGCCCTGGAATTCCACTGATGCAAGCACAGGAACTAACAAGGCCATTCTATTACATCCAATCAGCTAAACAGTCCTTTTAATTAACTACTTATCAAGTTGGACTTTGCAAAGAGCATTAAAACCAATAGTAAAAGGTTATATTGCCATATAAATAAAAAGGAAACAAGAAGTGTGACCACTAAGCACTGAGGATGGGGTGGAGATTAAAGATAATGTAGGCCTGGCCCAACACCTAAACAAATACTTTGCCTCAGTTTAAGGCTAATGAATTATTAGTGGCAGGGTGGTGAATGGAAACTAACAGGCCTTTTTGCTATAAGCTGGGGATTTACCAGTTGGAAGTGACAGAGGAGGGGAAAGACGTGAGTGTATTGGTTGATCACAGGATGACTATGAGCATCAATGTGATGCAGCCATGACAAGGGCTAATGAAGTCCTAGGATGCATAAAGCGAGGTATTTCCAGTGGAGACTGGGAAGTGTTAGCACTATTATACAAGACACTGGTGAGAACTCATCTGGAATATTGTGTGCAATTCTGGTCTCCCTTGTTTAAGAAAGATTAATTTGAACTTGAACAGGTGCAGAGAAGGGCTACTAGGCTGATTCGAGGAATGGAAAACCTCCATATGAGGGGAGACTCCCAGATCTTGGCTTGTTTAGCCTAATCAAAAGAAGGCCGAGGGCAGATATGATTGCGCTTTATAAATACATCAGAAGGATAAATACCAGGGAGGGAGAGGAGTTATCTAAGCTAAGCACCAATCTGGACACAAGAACAAGGATATAAACTGGCCATCAAGAAGTTTAGGCTTGAAATTAGATGAAGGTTTCTAACCACCAGAGGAGTAAAGTTCTGGATCAGCCTTCCCAGGAGAACCATGGGGGCACAAAACCTAACTGGCCTCAAGACTGAGCTTGTTAAGGTTATGGAGGGGATGGTATGATGAGACTGCCTACAGTAGCATGCACAATGGCAGATCTGTGATTGCCAGCAGCAAATATCGGCGATGGCCAGTCATGGGACACTATATGGGCTTGTCCATGTGCTCAGGGTCTAACAGATTGCCATATTTGGGGTTGAGAAGGAATTTTTCCCCAGGGCAGATTGGCAGAGACCCTGGCGGGGGTGGGGGGTTGCTTTCTTCTTCAGCCTGGGGCAGAGGTCACTTGCAGGTTTAAATTACTGTAAAAGGAGGATTCTCTATAACCTGAAGTCTTTAAATCATGATAATTTATTATTCTTTTCAAGATTATTACTTGAAAACTTTTTTTTTTCCACTCAAATGCTTCTAATTGGATGTAGGGCGTGGGAGAGGAGGAATCACATAAGGGAATGACTTTAAAATGAAAGAGGTGATTGTCCTATTTTACAGTGAGACACATCTTTTAATAACTGATAATTTCTGCTCTTCAAGTAGCTGCATTACATCATGTCCTTCAGCCAGAATAAAAGACATCTTGATGCTAAAAATAAAGGGAATGGGAATTTACTTGCAGGAACTGAAATCCTTCACAGCAAGAATGTTCTGGCAGCGCTGAAGGTGGCTAAGGAAAGAAATGGTGGAATAAAGGGAACAAATGTCCTAATGGAATGTTCATTTCAAAGCTGGAGGAAAGAATGTCAAATAGTCTGTTTTTTTAGAAACTGTACAGTCATTCTGTGCCTGTTCCAGAGTCTGCCACAGACAACGGAGGAGTTTCCAGATTTCAGTGGGCTTTGAATTAGACCCTTAGTGAAAAAGCAAACTCCTGTGCTTACACAAATGACACTTTATGGGCCTAATACTAATCACATACCAAGAGCTATAGTTCAGGAATAATGCTGCTAATATCACTGAACTTACACTGGTGCAAACTAAACCAGAATTGGGGTCTCTATATTTAAAGAGCAGTCTAATTAAAACACCAGAACAGTCACAGTATTATCTTTATACTGTAGCCCCACTAGCCACACTTTTTTTTTTTTTTTACTTAAAGCTAGATGGTTGTTTTGAAGTGTGTACAGCCCCTATGCAGCCAGAATCTCAACTGGTGTAAATCACTGTCATGTGATTGATTTTAACAGAGCTATGCTACTCCAGCTAAGTATCTGGCCAATGGTTTCTAAAAATATTAAATGATTACATATACTTTTTAAAATAAAATATTTACCTGCTTAATGAATAAAAATAAAACAAAACAAAACATGCTGCATCTGTTGACAGCCAGATGGTGATAACCATCAAAACGGAGCTTCCCCGATTAAAGATATCAGTATTTTAAAGTCCTACCAAGACAATTGCTTCAGGTGATATATCAATTTAGTTACCAAATGAATGGTAGATATTTAAAATGCACAGCCCCAATTATGAAGATTATTTTCAGCTCCTGCTATAAATAACAGGCTTCGGTCTGCTTAGGCTGACGATATGAGAATGTAAGGTTAGAGAGTTCTCTCTATTCTGCATTTTTTCACCAAGACTTTTATTTTATTCATAATCACTAAGAGTCAACACAGAGAAAAATAATGGGTACAAGTCTCCATTTATCCAGCCACTTCTATCCCGAAAGACACACCACGCTTTCAGTTGCTCGTTGTTCACCATCATGAAGAGTCCTACTTGAAAAGGGTGCAAATTAATACAGATTAAATTATCTTGGGGAGATGATCATTTGCACCATAGAGCTCCCTCCGCCAGAGCTAATGAAAACTATAACAAAGTTCACCCTTCCCCATACACCTATCCCTCTCCCCACAAAACAAAACAACGCTATTCTGCAGAAATATCCCTTTGTTTTGTTGGTGGCTTTTTTTATTAATATCACATTTGCATCAAATCTTAACATTCCTGTAGTCAGAATTTTCGATTTGCCCATAGACCAAGAAGTAGGTGTTGGTTGGGAATTAAAAACTCAAAACAAAAAACATGCTTCCAGTGCACTAAGACTCAGAAGTGTGATTATCTCACCGGGATGACAAGCCGTTTTAAAACTCCAGCATATATTCAGCACGGGGTCTCCTTCATACAAGAATTAGCATGAAGCAAAAAGCACTCCATACTCAGTACATTTAGCAGCTAGGTCCAAGGCTTTGCCTATACTACAAGCTGCAGGTACAATTCCCTTGCTCATGAACACATGTACCGCTCATCAAGCTAATGCAAGTATAAGGCTGTGTCTACACTACAGCGGGATCGATGCTCTGAGATCGATCCACCGGTGGTCGATTTAGCGGGTCTAGTGAAGACCGGCCAAATCGATAGCTGATTGCTCTCCAGTCAACCCCTGTACTCTACCCCCCAATGAGAAGAGTAAGGTAAATCAATGGGAGAGTTTCTCCCATCAACCGCCTGCAATGTAGACCCCATGGTAACTCGACCTAAGATATGTTGACTCCAGCTACCTTATTCATGTAGCTGCAGTTGCATAGCATAGGTCGACTTACCATGGTAGTGCAGACATAGCCTAAGTAGCAGTGTTGCCGTGGTAGCCCTGGCTGCGGCAGAAGAGGAACAACTTAACTCTACCAAGTACATACCCACAGAGTTCAGGCGGGTTTGTGCTTGACCCAGCTAAGCCATGACTCTGCCGCCGCTAATCATGCTGCCACTGCTAATTATAATTGAGCGTGAGTATGTGTATCCGAACAGGAGAAGTCACATCCTAGCTCAGAGGATAGATGTCGCCTAGATGCACAGAGCGTCCAAGGATTTTGTGCTGTGTTTTGTTCTTGTGCTCCCATTATATGATTATATCTGGGACAAAAGAAACAGTTCAACCCAAGATACCATGGATAAGAGCATGTAACTTGCAAAGAGCAAGAATAAATTTGGTCTCGTTTATAATATCTTTCATTGGCAGCACTTAAAAAGTGGCTTTGACAGTTTTCCCTCCTGAAACGTACAGGAATCTCTCTCATTCTTCAGCTTAAAAGCATTTTCTCCTTTGTTTTTAAAATGACATCTCATGTGTATTGTAAGGAAAGTGTTCAGATACCATCTGTAATACAAGAATGTAGACGGTTTAATTACAAAATATTTTAAACATACCATTTCCCGTCTTTTCAATTCAGATCAATTTTTAAATCCATACAACCTGTAGATTGTTGCTGATCCAGTTCTAACTAAAAAGATCTTACAGTTCACTCAACTGTGGCCTAAAGTTTTTTTCCTTTTAATAGTTTCCAGAGATGGAGTTAGGGGCAGCAGAAGCCTCCCGAAAGTGGTGGGCCACTGGTGTCTGAATCATGGCCCCATCCCCTCATGCTGGGCCTTCCCCTGAGCCCCTACCCTCACACCACCGCTTCTCCCTGAGCCTCTAGCCTTGCAATGCCCCTTCCCCACAAAGCTCTGCCCCCACCCCACCTCTTCCCCGCAAGACCCTACCCTCCGCTCGCACTTTTTCACCCCCTCCCTCCACGCCACTCACCCCTACAGCTGGCCCTACAGCCATGGCCCCCTCTGTTCCAGCACCCGTGGATGGAATTTGTACATACTGAGGGCCTGATTCTTGTCCAAATGTATAAATCTGGGTAATTTTGCTGAAGTGCAGTCACAGAAGACTCTAAAAGGAAACTTGAAATTCGGGCTAGCTTCTGGCTCCCTTACTCAGACACTACAGAGATACCAGCTCAGACACTATGGTGATAAGAGATCTATAAAAACCCAAACAGAACAGAAGAGAAATAGTCACATCAAGTAGTAATTCACTCTGGAACAACCCAACTGAATTACAGCAACCAGAATTGGGCTTATGGAAATTACATTTCCCTGAATTTCTCTAGGAAAAACTACATTTTTAGTGAGGTCTGTCTATCTGGAATCTTGTCTGCAGTATTTATGAGGTTCCCCAAATGCTTCTTGGCAATTTGTCAATATGTTTGTATGCTGTTAGCACACTGCAGGGACACAAATTTCCAAGATGCAAGTTGCTTATTTTTCTTAGTTCTTCACATTGTTTTTTTTTAACTCTATCTGCAAGCTTCCCATGGCAATCTCAGTTATGATGACAGAATTATTAACAGTGGTAGAAGATGATGGGGGAATCGCAAGCTGAATAAACACAAAACACCCTGGTGCATCTCACTGTTTGTTATTGCATGTATCATGTAGCAGTGTTATGAAACAGGAAACATTCTACTTCTCACAAAGTTAGTCTCATGGGAGGTAAAGTGTCTGGTAAAGCAGCATTAAGGGAATGCCACAAATGCCCTTTTTGTCTTACTCTACTATTTAAATGACACCTAAAAAACTACTTTAACAGAAGGTTAAGATTGCAGGGTCAAGCACTCAAAAGTTAGGAGGCTTCAGAATTAAAGTTGCCCATGTAACCTTAATTCAACCCCTGTACATATGAATTGTGATAGTCTCTATTACAGGATCACAAACTCCCCCACCCCAGACAACCTTTCCCTCATTCAATGCACCAGATGGATGGTGCTCAGTGAGCAGTTATTAGATATTTATTTTTATCCTTTCTGGTCAATGTGTGGCTCCATGCCTTATTTACTACACAAAACTGAATTTCTGTTTTGAATGCAGAATTACTAATTTCCTCATAGATTTTTCTGTGGCACTCATCACTGTAGCATCTATGTGCTTCACAAACAATGAATTTCTCTGCACAACGCCTTGTGCATATTACTGTTTCCCCTTTCAAGATGAGGAACTGAGACAGATATATTAATGTCAAGCGTCTGCTAAATGTGGGTGGTCAATGTGAGATGCCTGTGGACTATTTTTATAGCACTTTTGTTCAGAGCAAAGTTCTCACTGACTTCAGTTGGAGCTGTGAGTATTCAGCACTTCTGGGATCTCCAGCTGGCTATCCAGAAAATGAGAACAACCAACAATTAGTGACCACTGTGAAAATGTTGGTTTAAGAGCCATAACCTAATAAATCTGCAGCAGGGGCTGAATCCAATTTGCTAAGGCAATATTCAACTGCCTTTAACCATTAGGCTCGCTTCTCATCTCCTGCAATCCCCTGCCTCACTCACTACACACCTTCTAACCTCTGCAACAAATGAGTCAGGGTCCTAAGACCACCATACCCAATTCATTCACTGGCATCATCCATCAACTGAGGCAGGGGTCTGGTGGAAGAGCCTCTTCAACCTGCATTTCAGTCTGTTGGCTTCTTCCTCCTCCCTCTTTGGGCACCAGTGCAGGGAAGGAGAGCGTGAGGCATTGAGAATATTTCTCCTGTCTCTCTGTTCTCTGTCTTGGTGCCTGATACCATAGCATCCCCTGTCTCGTGCAAGGAAAAATTTCAGAGACAATTCTCCTTAAGCCCCGCAGCCCCAGAATACAGTCTGCTCAATTTCTTTGCAGGGATAGCACTGTGCACTCACATTTGGGAGCTGTAAGGGCCTAGAACCAGATCAATGCAGTCTGTATCATCAGAGAATTTAGCTGACAAATTCTAACAAATCTCTAAGCATGTGCAAACTAAGATCTGCAGAGCCCGGACTGGACACATTTTCACAGAGATGGCAAAAGGCTCCTGACATTAGACTAACTCCACTGCCAACTTTCACAGCCTTGCTCCAAAATGTCTAGTTCGATGGGGCCCTGGTCCCAGCGTGAGCTTGCAAGCACTGCTATCATACAAAAATAACTGAAAATGTTGTCAGTCATGACTGGGGGGAACTATTATAATCAGAAAAAAAAAGTCAGTCTTCTTGGATCAACTTCATTAGAAAACATTTTAGCACCAGATTTTGAACAGGAGGGCCCCATGTTCAGCTTCCATCTTTCTTGCGCACAGATAACTGCAAGTGCAAAACGGACAATTATTTGTGAGCAGAAATACTAATATTCAAACTCCTTCCACACCTCCACCTGGGTGAAATTAAACGTCTATGGTGACGTCTGGATCCATTGAAGTCAATGGGAATTTGTCCAGTGAAATGCAGGATAGTCCAGTGGTTAGGGAATTAATATAGGACTTCTGAGAATTGGTTTCCATTTCCTTTCCTCCCAGAGAATTCCTGGACAAGTCATTTAGCCTCTCTGTGCCCACATTCGCATCTGTAAAGAGGGGGATAAGAACATTCTCCTAATTCACAGGGATGTTGTGAGGATAACTACATTAAAGACTGTGAGATGTTCAGATACTATAGCGATGAGGATGTGGAGAATGGGTGAATTATGTATTATTTTTTACAAATATATGTGCCTGTTTACCTGGCTGCACAGTGACAAATCAAAGGCGGCTGTAAGAGAAACAAACAGAAAGTGAAACAATGGCAAAGATAAGACATAGACCAGTGAATACCAAGACCCTTGGAAGAAACAATGGTCAAGCTATTGTTTGGGCAGTACCCCTTAACTGGCTCCAGCAAGGTTTATTCTTCCCAGACCTAAAACTTTAAAGATGTGTTAGTCTAGGGAAGAAGGGTGGGTTGAGTAATTTGCTGGGGGTTGGAGGGAAACATTGACAGGGAGGCCAGGAGACACACAGAAAGACCCAGAAACTGCAGCAAGTAGGCTGACTCTCCCAAACCAGACACATAGGTAACTGGGCTGAACGGAACTTCCTAAAGATGACAAGAAAAGAGTAAAGTTTAAGTAAGGGGAAATAGGCATAGAGGATTTTATTGTTTTTACCCTTTCCTCTGTTTGCTGCGTATATTTGGGTGACTAAATCCTGCTTTGCTTTTTTGAGTCACTTTAATCAGCTGCTGTCACAGGTCCCTGGACAAGAAGAGCTAACAGGAGCCAAACTGAGCTGAGCCTGTGTTGTTAACAAAGGGCACTGCAGCCCAGAGATCCAGTCCAAGAGTGAATGGACCATAGAGCTCCACCCTTAGAGAGATGTAGGAAGCCAGGTCAGTCACCGGAGGGGTGCACTTGAAAGGGAGTGAAAGGTGGGGGGGAGGACTAAAGGGCATGTTACTCTATATCTGTGACATGATGCCCCATAAGTGCCATAAATTCATAGATAGACTTCAGTGGGATCCAGATTTCATGCTTAACACTTTTGGAGGCAGTATCTGGGAGCACAAAGCTTCCCTTCAGGCAGCAGGAGCAGGGAGTTGAGGCAGAACCTTCAAAAACTGGGGGAACTTTTAAACAATCTTTTTTTATGTTTTTATTCTGGACTTTTTCCTCCTTGCTTATTGATTTCCCCACCCCTTCTCTCCCTCCTAACCCCTCCTCACAGGTCTGTGCTGCAACTCTGAACTCTCCATCCTCTATCTTTTCCTCCTTCCCCTCAAGATTGCCCTTCCTGTACCCCACTTCCCTATTCCTTTTAACTCATTCTCGCCACTTCACCTTGTTGATACCAGCTTGCACTGCCTAGAACTTTAAAAACCATGCAACTTAACATAGCAGATGCTAAGAGAGAGGGATAGCTCAGTGGTTTGAGCATTAGCCTGTTAAACCCAGGGTTGTAAGCTCAATCCTTGAGGGTGTCATTTGGAGATATGGGGCAAAAAAAACTGTCAGGGAACAGTACTTGGTCCTGCTAGTGTAGGCAAGGGGCTGGACTTGATGATCTTTCAAGGTCCTTTCAGCTCTATGAGATACATATATTTATCTTCCTGAACACTCTGCTTGTACATTAAATCATTGGCCTGTCTTGTCTGTTTTTAGCCTGCAAGCTCCTCAAGGCAGCTATGTGTGAAGAATGCCTAGCACCAGAGGTGAAGGTAAGGGGGTCTGGCCCGTACCACCTTACTTTAAAGCACTGCTGCAGCCAGGACCCAGCTTAAAGCGTTGTCACAGCAGCGCTTTAAAGTTGCTGCTCTTTTTGCACCACCATCTGCGGCCCTGCCAGGTCCCTACTGGCAGGGCCTGCCAACGGGAAGCACAAAAGAGGCAGGGACACTAAAACGCTGCCCCAACAGTGCTTTACGCTGGGTCCTTAAAAGCAACAAAAGGATCCTGCTTAAAGTGGCAGCGCTTTAACCATCCTGCCCCTTCTGTGCCCCCTCCTCCCCAGCAGGGGCAAAAGGAGCAGCTACCCAGCCTCATCAGCAGCGGCATGGGGGGTTGCTGACTCCCCAGTCCCGCCCCTTCCATCCAAGACCCCATCCCATTCAGGGCTAACAACCCCCACCCTTCCACAGGAAGCTGCCCGCCCGCTCTCCCCTCCCCCCCATACCGGTAGGTCAAACATTTTACTTTCACCCCCTCCTAGCACAATCAGGTCATGATCCCTGACATGGAGCCTTTCGGTGCTACAAGAATAATAATAATAGCAACAGATTCTGTGTTTTTTTAAAAAGAGTGGGGGGGAGTTACTGTTAAAAACAAAAATACATTAGCTCCCTTTGCAGGAAATACGATCAGAACTACATGCTACTTTACAAACATATACTGCCAAGAAGACAGATTCCTGGCCCTAAGGCGCTTAATGAAACAGATGTATGGAAACCCCAGCACCGTACGGAATTATTTTAAAGTATCACTGCTATTAGCATATTGGCTCAACGTCAGAAGAAAGGAAGGCAAAAAAGAGAAAAGTGTAAGAGAGATGACAGCTGATTTGCCTAACTGTAAGAACAGACACCTTCAGATACACATTACCAGGCTCCTGCAAAAATATATTTTGCAGTAAGGTTGGTAAACCTTAAATCCGTGGGTGGCTGAATATAGTTTTAATATAGGCAGCAAATAATCATGTGACAAGTACAGTATTAACTTATTATATTCTCTTCTTTCAGCAAGAAAAGCCAAAAACTACTACATTCCACAGCTAGGGATTTTTGTTTATTCGTTTTTTTTCCCGGAAAATGAGGTAGTAGCTATATTGAAATGCAGGGCAGAGATGAAAAATAGAAGCAGCAGCTGGTATGGTGATCCTGTCAAAGAACTAAGCAAGACTGGGTTAGCTCAGAACTTGGACAGACGTCTGCCACATGATGCTGTTGGAAAGATTAGTCACTCAATAGAGGACATTTCCTCGGTCCTCCAAAATCAATAGAGAAACAATGTCCAGGCATGGCATTAGGGTATAAGATGCTGCAGGAGGTGCAATCCCTTTGGAGGAGACACAAAACTGAATTCCTGATGACTTGGGGTTATTAACTATCCTTGGCAGTTACAAAAGAGTCAGTTATTTTAGCTCTGGGCCCAAAGATTCACAAATGTGTGCCTAAAGTTAGGCATTGAGATATGAGTTGCAGACATTCAGCACCTATTTATGTGCCTATATATGGATTGGGTGTAGGCACCCAAGTTTGAAAATATATTTCCTGACTGAAATTACTTTCAGCCTATCTAGGTCTGCAGCTTCAATTATATATGGTACTCTTCTTCATTTCCTGCCTTAATCTGTTACTGTGGAGTGTTGCTGGGTACCGTTACATTTCACCCCACAGCTGGTTACATTTCATTGGTTGATGAAGTGATTGATTATTGTGTACTGATCAGTATATTCCTATTTGTGAAGTGCTTTGGAAAGAGATTTGGTATATACATTTAACCACCATTCTAGAGGACGTGTGTCCATGCTGATGATGGGTTCTGCTCAATAATGATCCAAAGCAGAGCGAACCGACGCAGGTTCATTTTCATCATCTGAGTCAAACGCCACCAGCAGAAGGTTGATTTTCTTTTTTGGTGATTCGGGTTCTGTAGTTTCTGTATCTGAATGTTGCTCTTTTAAGACATCTGAAAGCATTCTCCACACATCATCCCTCTCAGATTTTGGAAGGCACTTCAGATTCTTAAATCTTGGGTCGAGGGCTGTAGCTATTTTTAGAAATCTCACATTGGTACTTTCTTTGCATTTTGTGAAATCTGCTGTGTAAGTGTTCTTAAAACGAACATGTGCTGGGTCGTCATCCGACACTGCTATAACAAAGTATATGGCAGAATGTGGGAAAAACAGGACAAGAGACATACAATTGTCCCCCAAGGAGTTCAGTCACAAATTTAATTAACGCATTTTTTTAAGCAAGCATCATCAGCATGGAAGCATGTCCTCTAGAATGATGGCCAAAGTATAAAGGGGCATATGAATGTTTAGCATATTAGGCACATAAATACCTTATAATGCTGGCTACAAAAGGGCTATGCGAGCGCCTGTTCTCACTTTCGGGTGACATTGTAAAAAAGAAGCAGGCAGCAGTATCTCCCATAAACGTAAACAAACTTGTTTGTCTTAGCGATTGGCTGAACAAGAAGTAGGACTGAGTGGACTTGTAAGCTCTAAAGTTTTTCATTGTTTTGTTTTTCAATGCAGTTATGTAACCAAAGAATATACATTGTAAGTTACACTTTCATGATAAAGAGATTGCATTACAGTACTTGTATGAGGTGAATTGAAAAATATTATTTCTTCTATTTATCATTTTTACTGTGCAGTCAAAAATAATATAAAGTGAGCACTGTACACTTTGTATTCTGTGTTGTAATAGAAATCAGTATATATGAAAATGTAGAAAACCATCTAAAATATTTAATACATTTCAATTGGTATTCTATTGTTTAACAATGTGATTAATCGCAATTAATTTTTTGAGTTAATCACATGAGTTAACTGTGATTAATCGACAGTCCTAAAAATAACCTCTCTATTCCTGCTTGAGATTCCCTTATTTTATGCCTCCTAGGATCACATTGTCCCTTTTGGTCATAGCATTGTACTGGGAGCTCATGTTCAGGTGATTTTCCACCTTTTTCAGAGTCACTGATTCCCACGATAGACTCCTCCATCCTGTAAGTATGGCCTGCATTCTTTGTTCCTAAATGCACAGATTTATCTGTATTAAAACACATATTGTTTGTTGTGCCACGCTGACCAAGCGATCTAGAACACTCTGAATCAGTGACACGTCCTCTTTATTAGTTACCATTCCTTCCAATTACTGTGTCATCTACAAATTTTATTAACAATGATTTTATGTTTTCTTCCAGATCACTGATAAAAATGTTAAATAGTGGTAGGACAAAGACTCATTCCCTGTGAGATTGCACTTGAAACACACCTACTTGAAGATGCTTCAATTTCCAATTACATTTTGAGACCTGCTGGGTGAGGTAATATCTTGGATCAACTTCTGTTTTATTTGCGACCTGTCAGTTATTAAACGGATTAAAATCGGTCTGTGTGTCATGATAATTTATATAATTCTAGTTTTTTAATCAAAAACATAGTACAGTACCAAGTCCAATCTTTTACACAAGTCCAAGAATATTATATCAATATAATTATCAACCAAATTTGTAATCTCATAAAAAAACAGATATCAAATTAGACGGGATCTATTTGCCATAAACTCATGTAGATTGGCATTAATTATATTACCCTCCTATAATTCTTTTGTAATCGAGTCCCAAATGAGCTGTTCTCATTATCCTGCCCTGGATCGATGTCAGACTGACAGGCCTATAGTTACTCAGGTCATCTCATTTGCCCTTTTTAAATATTGGCACATTAGTTTCTTCCAGTCCCCTGGCACTTCCGCAGTGCTCCATGAGTTATTGAAAATCAACCTTAACAGTCCAGTGAGCCCCTCAGTGAGCTCTTTTACAACTCTTGGATACAAGTTATCTGGGCCTGCTGCTTTAACAATGTCTAACTGTAGTAGCTGCAGTTTAACTTTCTCCCAAGATACTGGTGAAATGGAGAGAGTATTATCATTTTCTCCCTTAGCTGCGATCAGAAATCCCTGCCTGTCCTGGGAGAAAAATATGCCTCCTTCCACAGTGATTTTAGCATTTCTAGTTAAATCACACATATTCTGATGCACCACATACTCTCTTGCAGCAGTGCTTAGTAAAGCTGTGCCAACACTGCAGCTAATGCAAGGCATTTGGTGCTGCTGTCTAGCCCAGAGGGGGGGAAAAAACCTCAGTCACCACTCTCAAAGAAGGTCAGACTACACTTCTTCAAATGGACAGTCTCAGGATTTCCTGAGTGACTAGATAAAAGAAAAAAAAAGATGAAAATTTCAAAGAGCCTCTTTGTGCAGGTACCAGTTTGAAGACCAAAGTACGACATTCACATATTCAAACTGGGCAACTGCTTATCTAAATAAGCAGTTTGTGTATTTAGTTGCCCATGCATGCAGATACGTCACAAACTCCTTTAAAAAGCTGCTCTGACATGCAATACATTTTCTCTAACTCTGTTCAGAACTCAGCTATCATTTAAAATAAAAAACCAAGAGCAGCAGGTTAATAAGGAATATAGAAATGCAGCTCAGAAACAAGTACTGTGCCTTGTATTGAGAAACGGGTGAAATATGAGCGAAGATTAGAATAAATCTGAACCAGGGAGTCTCTGCTTTTAGTGTCAAATATGTTTAGCTCCCACTGATGTCCAAGTTACATGGCAGGATGGCAAACCTCTTACTATACAATACTATTAATAACAATATTGTACTCCTGGTATCTCATTGAAGGTTCTTAAGGCACTTTAGAAGCATTAAATAGGCCTCAACTCTCCTGTAACACAGACATTATTTGTGATTATGTTGCAGAAAAAGGAACAGATGCACAGAGGGATTAAGTGGTTTTAGCTATGGTCTCTCTCTCACACACACACATACCCACACACAGATTCCCCAAAACCCAGGAGTCCCAATTCTCTCGCCCCTGATCTAACCTCTAAAACAATGGTTCTTTTCCATACCATCACACCCCACACCTCACCTAGCCATGATCCTTCTCCTGTTTAGGGATGTAAGAAGGACAAAGTGGTCACTGCTCCCTGTCACACCTAGCAAGCTATGACCCCCCCAGAGCGCACAAGGCCATACTCCTTACTTTCCACTCTCACACCACCTACCCCCCAAATTAGGCTCTCTATATATACTTAGACTTTCATATGCACCTCTCAGCCGGTTATATACTCAGTGCTGACCGTGTGCTTGAGCTGAGTAAGTCTGATTGGGTCAAATTGATGAATCTGCCTCTTTCACATCAGGAGCCCACGCATCGTTCCTTGTTCACTTAAACCCAGATGATGTGCTCCTTTAACAGAAGCAATAAAAGCTCATGTCTGAATCAATATAAAAACCATCTATTTAATTTTCCAGTGAGGTAAGGATACATGGTAACACAGGTGATAAAGTGGAATGTCAAATGTCTGTAATTTTCTCACAAGCAGTAAGAAAGCACCAGTTCCTCAGAGCACTTGGCAAGGAATTGCATGCTTAAGTCCCATCCATTTCAGGGAGATTTAAGCTTTTTAGCCATATTTAAAAGAAAATGAACAAAAACTTTCTTAATATAATTTAGCTAAAAAGTTTTTCCTGCATTAGATGTCCCTGTAAGACAATTAAAATTACTGCTGTGTTCTGCCCCAGAGCCAGATGCATTTCACTCCTGGCTGCAGGATCTCTACATACACACACACAGCTGACAAAATATTTTAGGATTCTACTGGATGAAAAAGTGCTATACAAAAGATAATCATTTCCAATGAATGTTCAGTTCAATATTCTTCCATTACCACAGTATCTGAGCATTTCACAAGCTTTAATGCATTTACCTTCAAAACACCCTTGTGAGGTAGGGCAGTTTTTATTATCCCTATTTTATAGACAGGGAACTGAGGCTCCCAGAAGCTGAGAGATCAGCCCACTGTCCGCCTGTGGTAGAGCAGTGACTAGAAGCCAGGTCTGGCACATCCAAGGCTAGCATCCTAACCAATGTACAATCCTGCCTCTCATATTGCCTTTGTTATCAAGGAAAAAACTAGAGGATCTCATTAAACAAGACCTCAGTAAAGCATAACAATCACTACAGATGCAGCGGGGATAGTTGCACTCTCTACTCCCCACAATTCTGGATTTTATTCTTCTATAAAAGAATTGTCTGGGTATCAGAATTCTCTTCTGAAAGGCTGAATTTAGTTGAGAAAAAGACAGTAACATACTGAAATATTATTCTATGTGCACATTAGATCACAGTAATTTACCTCTTCATTTGTGTCCCTAACATTGGGATGGGGTGGAGAAGAAATCTGTCACCTGATGACATTACTTTTAACTGTCTCGATCCATCTTCCCCAACTCTTGTTCAATAGTTGCATGACTCAAATTCATCATGTCAGACATAATACAAAAATTGAATTAAAACTGTGTCCAAGTCAGAAGGAATACAGATTATCATATCTTTTCAAAGCCAACCATATCCTGTTCGTTTGTTAAAGGCACAGCTGCACAATTAAAACCATTTAAAGAGCAAATTACTTCACAAGTGGGTAGGGGGAACAATGTCTTGGATTCAACAATTCACACAGTGCAATTTTCTAGCTCTTGTCCCTTTTGGAAACTTACTGGAGTTGGGGGGATGTTGGGCTAAGGAAAGGAAAATTCCAGGGGTACCTTTAAAAAGTCTTTCTTATTTATTTAGTGGCAACAAAGGCCACTCTACAGACAGGAAAATAAAACAGAGACTTGCTTGCAAAGAACTTACAGTGAACCAGAAATACAGGTATGCAGACTTGGAAAAGGAATTTATGGTCACGCCAAGGTGAGAGAACAATCCTGAGGCCAGATTCTCAGCTGTGGCAAACATGGTTGACTGCAGCTGGGCACTGGACCCAGTGTAGGCAAATAATTAGCGATCTCCTTGATTTCCATTACAGATTTTTCTCTGTTTTTACTGGGTTTTATTTTAGCTTTTGTAAGACAGGGTGAACCGCTAGCCTCGCTGTAACTCAAATGAGCAAGTTCTTTCTTTTTAAAGGCATCCTATTTACTTGAACGACACTCTAAGCCTGGCCAGAAAATAAAAAACTGTTTCACAGGAGGCACTGAAATCTCATTTTTGTTCTGCACTGGAACGAATCCAAGACCTTTCAACCTTTTTCCATCAAAAAGAGAGAACAAGAGATGCACCCCAGAATTGCCTGGTGTTTAATATGCTCCCAGGAGGTGGGAGACACAGGTTCAAATCCCTGCTCAGTTTGATTCAGTGCCCTAACCACAAAGTTATAGTCAGTCTCTCTCTGTCCCAACGAATAGTTAATTTATACAGAGTGCAATGGCTGCAGTGGGAGAGAATGAGAGTGTTCCAGCCCACCCCACCTCAGTCTGATGGTGAGGGCATTCATGTGGGATGTTGGAGACCCAGATTTAAGTCACTGCTCAAAATCAGGCAGAGCAGGGACTTGTTGTGTAAGTGGCCCACCACCAGGCTGCCTGCTATTCTGAGGTAGCTCTCTCTCTGAGCAGAGACACCATCCGGGACCTGAGAAAGCCTTTCTGATGTCCCTAGGGACTGAAATCCTCCATTCACATAACAAGCACAGCAGCAGCGACCATAGCAATTTCCACCAATCCTAATCTAGGGAGAGCAATTTCCATGGCAGTGTTGTGTTTGCTAACAAGGACACCAATTACATCAATTAGCCCTCCTTTTAAGTGCTGGACATATAGTACTCACTGTAGAGAAGGTTAGATTTTGGTCATAGATTTTTAAGGTCAGAATAGACCATTATGATCATCTAGTCTGATCTCCTGCACAACACAGGCCACAATCTCACCCAAAGATTTCTGCCCCTGATCCCTAAATGCCCCCCTCAAGGATTGAGCTCACAATGCTGGGTTTAGCAGGCCAGTGCTCAAACCACTGAGCTATCCCTTCCCCTTGTTAAGAGCTATCCCTTCCCCTTGTTAAGAAAATGATTGTTAGGAAAATGTAACTTAGAATGTTGTAGTATGATTTTAAAACAGCCTTAGACTTATAATCTCACTCCCTGTATATGTACTATTGACCCCTAGTTTAACATGCATTTTAAACTTGCATTCACCCTGTCACAGCTGTGCAGGCGTCATAGTGTCTGAGTACCCCTAAGTGTTTTGAACCTCCTGCTTACCAGACAGGTAAATAAAATAAATTAATACCAACAATGGATGTAATAGCCATTAAGTGTTCCCACCTGTGTAAGTGGATTGAAAGTCCCTCTCCCTTATCAACACAGGGGTATAAAATATTCTCACACATGTATTGAGTGGAGCCAGTTGTTTGGGTGATAACCCCTCTGACTCCTTATTGCTTGCAATAAATCTTGTTTTTCCAGAAGTCTACTGAGTTATGCCTGTCCTTTGAGGTATATTGGACTGAACTACAAAGGAAATAAGCAGTTTTTGCAACACCCTCAAGAAGATTTCCTTTTATCAATCCAGGAAAGCAGGGAGGGGAAAATATCAAATTCAGGGTGCTCCTGATATAGGGATATCCATTTAGTTTCACTGTAAAATTCTGCTGTAGGATGAAGGCCACACTGACGAGAATTGCCATTTTACCATTGATTTCACTAGGCTTTTACCCCAGGTCTCCTCAGAGACACAACCACCATGACACAATCTGTCAATTCATTTACAAATAGGCTGCGCCCAGCTTCCAAAGGCAGGGTCGTAAAGCGAAACTTAGAATGACTGGTAAACGCTCAGAACCCCTGCACACACTTCTCATCCAGGAACTCACCACGGAATGACGCAGTTAAACTCCATGGATGAAAGCCAAGCAGCTGAGTTATTGGCTACATCACTGATCTGTCCTGCTAAACGACAGACACGGAGAGCGGCTCAGAAGATTCACTCTTCTAAGGGAATAGAAAAAGAAAAATCCTGTAGGAAACTGTTCTAAGAGATCACCTACTGTTATGTCCACGTATCTAGTGCACAGAGCCTTTTCTAATGACTTTTCTTTTCTTTTTTTTAAATCAGAGGTGTGATGTACAGTTAAACAGAGAATTACAAACTATGGGCCTGATCTGACTTCCATCAAAATGAATAGCAATGTCCCATGTGACATTGAGACAGAAAGGGTTAATCAACTAAATGGCCCACATTCAAATTTTAAAGACATAGTAGAAAAGTGGTAATTAGGGCCATTCTTACAAATTGCTCACAAAACCATGTTAGCTAGACTAGAGCTTTGAAATACAAACATGTATTTTTAGAGAATTAGTAGAAGATAGTGGCCATATTTGTCTATAAGTTTCAGAGTGGTAGGCAGGTTAGTCTGTATCCACAAGAAGAATGAGGAGTACTTGTGGCACCTTAGAGACTAACAAATTTATTTGGACATAAGCTTTTGTTGGCTAAACCCCACTTTATCAGATGTATACATAATCCATTGTCTACATCCAAGCTCTAAGATAGAACCCCATTTGCTCCAATCCCTCAGACAGAGACAAACACTTACAAGATCTCTATCAAGCATTCTTAAAACTCCAATACTCACCTGCTGAAGTGAAAAAACAGATTGACAGAGCCAGAAGAGTACCCAGAAATCACTTACTATAGGAGAGACCCAACAAAGAAAGTAACAGAACACCACTAGCTGTCACCTTCAGCCCCCAACTAAAACCTCTCTAGCGCATCATCAAAGATCTACAACCTATTCTGAAGGACGATCCCTCACTCTCACAGATCTTGGGAGACAGGCCAGTCCTCGCTTACAGACAGCCCCCTAACGTGAAGCAAATACCAGCAACCACACAACAGGAACACCAACCCAGGAACCTGTCCTTGCAACAAAGCCCAGTGCCAACACTAGCCACATATCTATTCAAGTGACACCATCATAGGACTTAATCACATCAGCCATACCATCATTCACCTGCACATCTACTAATGTGATATATGCCATCAAGTGCCAGCAATGTCCCTCTGCCATGTATGTTGGCCAAACCGGACACTCTCTACGCAAAAGAATAAATAGCCACAAATCTGACATCAGGAATCATAACATTTAAAAACCAGTAGGCAAACACTTCAGTCTCTCTGGACACTCAGTAACCGACCTGAAAGTGGCATTCCTTCAACAAAAAAACTTCAAAAACAGAGTCCAATGAGAAACTGCTGAACTGGAATTAATTTGCAAACTGGATACCATTAAATTAGGCTTGAATAGAGACTAGGAGTGGCTGGGTCATTACACACACTGAAATCTAATTCCCCATGTTAATTTTCCCCTACTGTTACTCGCACCTTCTTGTCAACTGTTTGAAATGGGCCATCCTCATTATCACTACAAAATGTTTTCTTTCCTCCTGCTGATAATAGCTCACCTTAATTAATTAGCCTGTTAGAATTGGTATGGCAACTCCCATCTTTGCATGTTCTCTTGTATATTCCTACTGTATGTTTCACTCTGTGCATCTGATGAAGTAGGTTTTAGCTCATGAAAGCTTATGCTCAAATAAATTTGTGAGTCTCTAAGAGGCCACAAGTACTCCTCATTCTTTTTATATTTGTCTATGTTTACTTATACCTTGTCAGAGGTTAACAAATGGTTCCTGTCTATTACTCTATTCTATTGATTCAGTGATCAAAAGAGGATATTAACATCATGATGGAACTTGGGTGTAATAATATCATTCTCTATATTTCTCTTTGAAGTTTGTAGTAAACTGTCTATGAAATGTTTAATGGATGATTACCTTACTCTAATGAATGCAACTAGGTACTTCTGTATAAATAGGAGGTTTTACTTCAAAGCCACAATGCTTCACCCGAGGAATAGTCAAGAGGCTATTGATGGCTTGCCAGAGACCTATAAAAAGAACTCTAGGGCCCTGATCCTGTATCTCACATCTGCTTAAGCATCATCGGAGAAAGTTTGGGTCACAAGACTGAGGTCTCCAGCTCTGTCTGGATCATCCAGATATTGGACACTGGACTATAACACATGGAACTAATTCTGAAAGAACTTTTTGCAACTCTAAAGCTCACCATCTCTACTACGAAACTGACCTGAGAACTCTATTCATATCTGTATGTATGATAGTCTTTTAACCTATATTCTCTCTCTTTTCTTTTTCCATAATTTTAGTTTAAATAATAAGAGCAGTCTGTAAGCTTTTATTTCGGTAAGATCTGAAATTTTCATTGACCTGGTGGGTAAATGTGTCTGATCCTCTGAGATTAGTAGAATTTTACATATGATTATCAAGATTTTCAATAATCCTCATCATATTTGACTTGGCGGTCTGGGTGGGAGCCTAAGGCAGAATTGCTTTAAGTCAACTGTGGTTTTGGCTTCTGAGTAACCAGTAAGCTATTGCAAAAGTTTTTTGTTCCTGGGTTGGTGAATTTAATTATTAGAAATAACTCCAGTCTGCCCCATTCTTCGCAGTTTGCCCTGACTGAGCAATTTCAGTGTGGCCCCTCTAGGACCCCTATCACACCCCACTAAATTCAGTGGGCACAGGATGGAGTCCTACCATCACTTTGCCCAGCACCATTCTCCAGTCACCTCTGGGCAGAAATGTTGGCACTATTATATGGAGCCACAAGCCTACAGGGCTTAAACTATGGATCTTCACTTCCAGACCTGTCTAATTAAAGCAACTGGAGGGTGTAGATAAGCAGAATTTGTTTAGCCCACTAGAATTTGGCCCAGCATGAGGCTTAATAGCACTACTTTTTTAAATGCATCATGGGATATGTAATGGCCAGAACTAGAATTTCACGCCACATCTGAGAGAGAGCATCCTAAGCAGCATCCCAACAAGCAATAGCTCTGAACTGATTCAGAGAAGAATGCCACATACTAAATCATCAGTCTCACTTACTACAGCACCCTGGATTTATCCTTGGAGATCTCTCATCCAAACTCTGACATACATGGCCTGACACAGATTAGTCTGAGAGATGTAAAGAGGTCACCGCGCGAGATGCAATGGTTGCATCTCTGTGTGCCTTACTTCTTAGGTATTATACAGAAAAAAAATTAAAGACAGAAAATGCTTATAAGTCTTAATTACAGCAAATTTACACACATAAATCAATACAAAAACACACACAGGAATGACAGTCGCACCAATCAAATGTGGATTCATTAACTGGTCACTTGTAGTAGAAGCTGGACCTAACTGCTTAACCATATGGATTAGAACTCAAATGATCATAGAATATAAGTGAAAATCAACCAGGACAAACTTTTTAAACTCAGGTGCCTGAAGGCAGGCCTCTTTATCCATATTTCAGTACCTAAATAAAGATGGCCTGATTTTCAAAGGTGCCGAGCACCCACAACTCCTGTCAACTTCACAAGGAGCTGTGAAATGTTCAAGCTCTCTTTATATCAGGCCATCTATATTTAGGTTAGATACAGAGATCAAAGCTTTAAAATGTTGGCCTCCGTGTTACTTTAGAACTTCTACAGAAGCTTCCACTGATCTTTATGAATGGGGCTCTAGGGGAGAGTTATGGAAAGGAGCTATATTCCTGGACCCATTCATTTAATAAACAAGACTTTTTACATTTTTTGATCGCCTGCTTTGTATGCATGACACAGTATTATTGTTTAGCAGCAGTTCCTCAGCATAATAAGAGTATCCATTACTAGCTGTATAGGGTATCGGAAGCCAGCTTGCGAAGTCTGATCGCAAGTCTCATGATATTTGATGTCCTCCACAAAGCCCCAGATCCTGAAGTCGGGTGATTATGCATGAATTTCAGCTTTCACTTAAAAAAAAAAAAAAAAGTAAGTTTCTAGCTCTCTTGGTTGTGGAGAAAGCTTGAAAGTGTGACCTGAGTGTAACCTAAAGGCTCAGAAATCAGATGGCAAATAAACTTCAACATTATTTTTTTTAAATCTCCTGATTTTTTTTATTTTATTTTTTTTAGCAACAGATTCATGATTTGTGAGCACTTGGGGATGGAAATACTGGAAAAGAGAGAACTGTCAGACTTGAAGTACCTTGCAGTTCAGTTTCTTGTTAGATCCAATTGCATGTCCCATGGCCTAGGAAGTGAAACCCATCTCAAAGCAGGGCACTTCCACGTTAATTACAGAGACTGCAACCCTGCTTTAATTGGTTGCCTATTTTCATACAGATTGACCTCCTATCATGAGAGACATTGATACTGCATCTTGTTGCCAACCTTGGACTATTCAAGGCTTTTCAAAGTGATTATTTTTCTGAACAAAGGAAATTAATTACAGGAGATACACTTTGTAATTTAAAAGCAAGTGCATCCATCAAGTGCAAGAGGATCTGTGGCATTCCATAAACCTCAGATTCACTTTTGCATGGGACCATACTTCCTAAACTACTGCAAAATGTACATAACATAAATGTAGTTACAACCTATACAGGAAAAGCTAGAAAAAGCTTAACAAGACAACACTAATGTACCTTGGGGTACATCTATACTACCCATCGGATCGGGGATCAATTTCTCGCATCTCGTGTAGATATGACAAATCAATCCCTGAGCGCACTACCTGTCCACTCCTGTAGTCCACCTCCGCAAAAGGCGGAATCGACAGGGGAGTGGCAGCAGTCGACTTGCCACCATGTGGACGGCCAGGTAAGTCAGCCTAAGATACATCGACTTCAGCTATAGCTGAAATTGCGTATCTTAAGTCGAACCCCCACTTCCTCCAGTGTAGACCAGGCTTAGATTCTTTTTATATTAAAATAGGCTCAATATGTTGCTATTAATTGGTGACATTATTTGATTAATTTGGTATTAGCGGTATTATAAAAGATCAGAGGACATTTTAGGAAAGTGAAAGACCATCCAACCCAACAGACTATCCTCATTTTAAAATGTATCTTAAAATTAGAGGGGAAGTAGGATTGCCAGTTTTGGTTGGATATATTCCTGGAGATTTCTTAGCATGACATAATCATTAATTAATGATTAATCTTTAATTAATGATTAATCTTTATTTCCTGGAGACTCCAGGCCAATCTTGGAAGGTTAGCAACCGTCAGGGAGGAGGTTTGTTGTTTTTTTTAACCATGACCTTCAATCCCTTTCTTCTGAAGAAAAAACACCCAAACCTGCTACAAATGTGCCAGGGGATCATTAAATATCCACACACTACAGATAAGAAAGCCATTGGGTATTTCAAAGTCTCATCCAAAGCGCACACAGTAAGCTGTAGTACATTCACATTTATCTATCCAACAAAGAGAGTTGACCCTGCCAGGATTCCAACTTCTTCCCCCAGAAGTGTACCTGGCTCAAATGTGAAGTTGCCACTACTAAGCCACCCTACAGCTTTACTAACTTACCCCTAAATCCTCCCTCTGGATACACACCCAGTTCCAATGAGAACCTTGGACTAGGGTTTGAATCGGCAAATCTGTACTCCTGTAATTATGCTCTTGAGGTCAATTATTCACATGAGTAAAGACCATCTGTGCCAAGATTTGGAGTCTAAGTCTTCAGAGAGAATGGCAAGGGAGAGTGCATTGACTTCTAAGTTGCTTAGAGTACATGGTCCTCAGGATAGGCACTGGTCTCTTACTTTGTGTTTCTACTTTGCCTAATGTTATGGGTTCTTGGTCTCAGTTGGGGCCTATATGAACCACTGTCGTAGAAAAATGTTAACTCTGCAGTGCTGATCTCTAAATTCCCTTCCTCTGTTTCATGAGCATTCATTATTTTACTAGTCTTCAATATACCACAGTTTGTAAGCCAGTCCATATGTTCTTCCTAATGACATGGATTTTAGTGGGGTGGGGGTTTTCCTGCCAACTGCCGGTTCCTTTCAAGACAGACCCCCTATTCATTTAGCTTCTTTTAATTATTCTGATTTCTAAACATGTGGAATGGCTAGACTTTCAAATCCAGCCCTACTATAATTTTATCTAACAGCTCCCCACACCCTCACAAGGAAAATCTCTCATTTTAATTGCATATTAGATTTTATTTTCTAAGAAAGAGTAGGCAGCTATTTATTCATTCAGCTAATTGTTCTAAGAAACAAAGAGGCCTAGCATATCACTACTGAATTAAGAATTTGTTAGCTATTATCTGTATTGCATTTGAAAGTCCCAGGACCAGACCCTGATCTCAGTCACCCCAGTGTAAATCCACAGTGACTCAACTGATTTTAATAGACTGACTGTGGACACATCATGGATAAGAGCAGCATTTGGCCCCTGATTTTCTATTGTCTTGGTTTAGGTCTACAGACAAACATGGAGACTGTCCTACATGCTTACTTGTCAGTAGAGAAACAAGGAGAGACAGACAACACATGCAAACCCAATATGGCATACAAGGCCTAAAAATGCAAACTATGACCTTTTTTTGCAGGTGCCTCTAAAAATACTGTAGCACTTTATAAGTTCATTACACAGGCAGAATAAACAGAATTTCCCCAGGACATACGGATTGTTAGCAATCCCAATCCCAACCATCTCTGTATTAATTTTTCTGGAATATATGGGCACAAAGAGTCAAAGGTGTTAACATGACCCTGTCATTGTACAACATTAACAGTTTTAAAAGGTTCAGGGTTCTGAGTATAAAAATCTAAGCTTGCTTAGTACCATGGCAAACACACTAGGAAATACATACCAAAGGTTAGAAATGTATCGACAGATCCATGAAAAGGAAAAGAATCAAAACAAACCAAAAAAGCATTAAGACTGAAATTGGGTGATTATGCAAAACCAAAGTAAGCCACACTAAACCACAAACTAAAAATCACACTGAACCTACTGATGTTTCTTTTTAGGGAGAGGGAATATTGGGTAGAATTTCTTATTCTGTCCAGCAGTCCTTCATTGTGGGGAAGAAAAAAGTTAGTTCTGTTGTTCAGTTTTGAGTCAGGAATAATCATCACTTTCCTGCTTTTTATAAAACAGACGCAGATGGGAGAGAAGAGATAGGACAGTCAGAGATAGGGGGACTATGGCTTTTTTAGATATTTTCAGGATACAGGGTGGCTACTCAGTCATGGATGGGTGATTTGGCCTGGCAGGTGACCACGACTGCTGTTACTCCAAACCTCGACTAATGTTGATGTGGTTATATCAGTATAAAAATGCCTTTACCAGTAATGCTTATTTCACTCAGGAAACTAGCTACACAGGCAAAAGTACATTTTTGCTGGTAAAAGCTATGTCTACACTAGACGAGTTTACCCATACATCTATACCAGAGAACATTTTCTAGAGTAGACTTGGCCTAATATACTCTCTTCTGAATGGGAACCATGTTTTTTTTATATATTTTGTAACATAGGAGCATATATGTATAGAGAGTTGTATAAATCATAACAAACAACTTCCATTTAGCGAATATTGCAATTTTTCCTAATAGCTTCAAAAAAATCAATAAATGGTGTGGTTTTTGTTTTACTTTTGTGCTGTTTGTTTCTAGTGCTTGTACCAGCAACAGCAGGGATAGCAACACAATTCTGGAAATAAGATCTATTCGTTAGTATGGACTCTGGCAGAACATGTTTATATTTCTAGTTCCTACTTTGTTTAACAAAGGCCATTTTGATTCTGTTTTATTCCTTGACAGTGTGTGTGTGTGTGTGTGTGTGCATGTGTGTGTGTTCATTAAGTCTCTGTTATGATACAGTGCCATGCATGGAATTTTATTTATAGCTAATAAAATAGCATACCGAATCTGGCTCTTTGACTCTGATATAACTTGCAGTGATGTGAGAGCAGAATCAGACCCTTCAAATTTAAAGATGAAAGAATCAGAGGGGTAGCCATGTTAGTCTGGAATAGCAGAAGTGACAAAGAGTCCTGTGGCACCTTAAAAACTAACTAAAGTTTTAGAGCATAAGCTTTTGTGGGTTAATACCCACTTCGTCGGATGCATGCAGTGGAAGTATCCAGGGGCAGGTATAAATAGGTAGGCAAGAACCAGGTGGGAGATAGCAGGGTTAGTTCAATGAGGCTGAACCAGGCCTTGGCATCTCGCAGAATCAGGCTCTGAGTGAGAGAAGAATCAGCCCTGTGATGCATATTGAGTCCTTTATACAAGTATCTAGTCTCCAGCCTCTCTGCTCATTCCATTAGTTCTTACCGTTTCCTAATTTGGTGCATTCACTGACTGTTACTTTAATTATGCAACTTATCTCATCCATGGGGGCCCTCAGTAAACAAGAAAACATCTGCTGAGCCGTTACTTCACAAGACAAGATATTTATATACACACACAACCAAATTCCCTGCCTCATAACATTTTCCATCAAAAATTAAAAACCGTCTTAAGAGAAGAAGCAACCTGACACCTGAGCAGTGCTTTTCTCCAATAAATACAGTTCCGCTTTCCATAATCCTGGATCGTCTCATTCCAGAGCAGGTGCTCAGCTGTAAAATGAAAGCGTAATGAAGACACCTGCTCAGTGGAGAGCCATGCCAGCTGTTCTGGCTGTGAAAAGCAAGCATATCATCAGGGAGCATTTACTGGGCCAGTATTCAAGGCAGAGAGATTCAGTCCCCCACAAAGAAGTGGAGCTGCAAAAACCAGTCAGGTAGCATCAGCAAGGCTAAGAAACAAACCCTAGAGATCAGCTATGTACAGCTGTATGATTAGGACCCTAGATTTTTTGTGTTTGTATACAACAGTAGGCTCACACAGGGTCTGACAATAACCTAGTGGTGATTTCATTCCATCCATAACCTGGATGCTATTCTCTTCTTAATATCATGATTCTGCAGTCAGGCATGTTAGAGACACCACTTTGCACTACCAATAATAGGAAAGAAAGAACATTTTTAAAGGGACTATGATCAAATAGTTTAGCTCTCATTTCAGATATATTTTTAATAGGTGTTCACTGAAAATTTTGACAATTTTTCCATTTAGAAACAAACCCTTCAAGCACTGGAACTATAGAAATGAAAACAAGAAAGTGAATCTGAGTATAGACCGGGGCGGGCAAACTTTTTGGCCCGAGGACCACATCCGGGTTGAGAAACTGTATGGAGGGCTGGGTAGGGAAGGCTGTGCCTCCACGAACAGCCTGGCCCCCGCTACCTATCCACCCCCTTCCACAACCTCTGACCCATCCAACCCCTCTGCTCCCTGTCCCCTGATTGCCCCCCCAGGACCCGCTACCCTTATTCAAGCTGCCCACTCCCCACCCCTTTACCATGCTGCTCAGAAAAGCAGGAGCACGCTGCCCGGCAGGAGCAGCATACCAGAGCACTGGAAGCGCAGAGCGCTGAGGCTGAAAGGAAGAGAGTACAGCAGTGGAGGGGCTGAGGCTAGCCTCCCCGGCTGGGAGCTCAGAGGCCAGGCAGGACAGTCCCACAGGCCAGATGTGGCCTGCAGGCCCTACTTTGCCCACCTCTGGTATAGACAGTAAAAGATTGCCGATTTGGGAAGCTTGAAAATGCTGCTGGAGCAAAAAATTAGGGATACACACACTTTTTATGTAAACATGTGTGAGAAGGAGGACAGGAGACAACTCTTTCCTACGCTGGAAATTTTCAGGGAAAAATTTATAGGAAGGAAAAGACAGAAAGAAAACAAACAAAAAGAAATAAAAAGAAAAGCCAAGCATGAGGCAGAGCAATGCCAGACCTCATGCCTTGCATCTGCAGGTTCCAAGTGTACCACAGAATTGTGTTCAAAAACAACAAACAAACAAAAGGAAATCAGTTTTCTGATTAATCATTTAAACACTTACAAAATAGTCATATGTCCTAACAATACAGACTTAGCGTGATTGATGCGGCATAAAAGATTTTTGCATTTACAGTCGTCTCATGCAATATTTATTGCAGCCCCCAGAAATAGTTGGGTCAGCATTTTTATTACAAATCCCTAGAGCCAGATTGTAAACTCACACCAATATAAACCAGGAGCAAGCAGTGGAGATACACCATGTAAGGAGATCAGAATCAGACCCTCTCTAATCTCAGAGGTTCACAATGTTATGAAATCCTACAGTTCCACCTGTGATGTAATCTTTTGCCATTTTTGGTTTAAAGAACGTCTTTGTTTTTTTAGAGAGAGCACACTACTAGTTTCAATCTCATTTCACTTATCTAGTAAAGAAATAAATGTGTTTCAATTTGATAGACACATGGAACTCAATCCCACATTCATTACACACCCCAAGTCAATGCAAGTCTTGCAAGAAACGAAGGACTGGACCCCTAATCTTGGGTTTGTGTCTTTAAAGACTGACGATCCAAATCTCCACTGCTTTGCACCCTCGGTAGCCATCTGCACTTGTGCAAAATGGCTGTAAAACGAGATGCAAATCCTTCCAGAGAGGCAATTCAAAGACTGAGGCAACTAACTCCAAAAATTAGACTGCCAAGGACAAAGGAGTTAACTACTAAGCTAATGGGCAAATATTGATAGCCAATATATGCCAGCAAACTTGCCCCATTACACTTAAACTGTAATGTGTTATATAAGAATGTTTTACTATGCACTCCTGACCCATCATTTTTATGCACTCTTTGTCTGTCACAAACAGAGCAGTCTGCAGCAGAAGATGCTGGCTACTGCTGGCCCTCAGGCTCTCTCAGCTAGCCCTGCCCTTCTCCAAGATCAGCAATGGGAGGGAGGTACACTCCAGTCTATGGGTGTGTCTCTAGGGGTTTCTGCAGGAACTGCCATTTCTTTCTTTCGACATAGCGATGCCATAGCTTTATTAGTGCGGGGCCCATCCTTTGAGAGTCTGGGAGAGGTGTCAGTGAAGTTGGTTTCTCTTTTACTTCTGTCGCTGTTTATTGATTAGAACAGGGGTGGGCAAACTATGGCCCGCGGGCCACATCCTGCCGACAGGTTCCTCCTAACCGGCCCCGAGCACCCGGCTGGGGAGGCTCCCCCCTTAGCTCCTTCTCTATCTGAACATCCAGCAAAGAAGCCAAGGGGAAGGAAGGCAGGTAGTGGAGCACCCACAGAGACACACATCTCAAAGAACCTTTTCCTCTTCTTAGGGACACTCCTCAATGGGTACTCCACTCCTGAGCAGGCAGTAGTACACCCAGAGAGCATCGCGACAGTCTCTGTGAAGAAATCGTGAACCCCTTAGATCTTTCTACAATGAAGACAAAAGGGTGATTGCCAAAATTGCTTCGTCCTCTCCAGGTAAAAGGCCAAAGCCCATCCTACATATGAAAGAAGGTCTCATGCTGAGATTTATGTAGTTTAGGAAAAATAATTGGCCCCAGGACAGAACAGTCAGTGGGCCCCCCCCAGCACACACAAGCCATGCCTGCACAGACACGGTCCGCCTGCCACTTGGGCGCTGCTGCTTCCACGTGCCTGACTGGCAGGGTTCCTAACTGTCTAATCACGCAAACCCAAAGACCCTGGCCCCACCCATTCTCCTGCCCCTTCCCTGAGGCCATGGCCTTGTCCCACCCTGTCTCCAAGGCCACGCTCCCTGCTCACTCTATCTCTCTTCCTTCTGTCACTCACTCTCCCCCACCCTCACTCACTTTCATCAGGCTGGGGCAGAGGGTGGGGATCAGGAGAGGGTATGGGGTGCAGAGTCTGGGAGGGAGTTTGGGTGCGGGCTCTAGGCTGGGGCAGAGGGCTGGGGTTCAGGAGGGGGTAGGGTGGCTCCCAAAAACAACTGGTACACCCCCTGGCAGCAGCTCCTAACCTGGGACCCTGGGGGTCTTTGTGCACTGCTGTCTGCAAGCACCATCCCCACAGCTCACATTGGCTGCAGTTCCCTGTTCCCAGCCAATGGGAGATGTGGGAGTGGTGTTTGCAGGCAGGAGCAGCGTATGGAGACCCTGCCCTCCCCCGCATCCCGGGGCGGTGCTGGCTGCTTCTGGGAGCGGCATCAGGCCTGGGGAACAGGCAAGGAGCCTGCCTTAATGGCAGCCCCACTACACCACCAGAGATCGTGATCAACTGGGAGAGTCTTCAGGCTCAACCAGTTGGTGACCACTCATGTAGAACATGCAAGCCACCTTGTCCGTTATAATCCTTATTGAATTGTTCTGTCTTGATAAAAGGTAGGAACTGAAGATAGATGCTATTGACAGCCCTGAAATCCAAGAGGTTGATATGGAGACTGGTTTCCTGAGGTGAGGATATTCCCTGAGTTGTGAGGATATTGTGATGTGCTCCCCATCTGAACAGAGATGCTGGTACCAGAGGAAGAGTCTTTTGCCTCTATGGTACCAAGTCAAGAACTCGAGGTCTCTGACGCTCTAGACCTAGAGAGAGACTGGGGCTTCTTGGGAGCGGGTTTCTTGAGATGGAAGACTAAGTCATCTTCGGATATCTCCCTGAGTTCTCGAAAGTCTTCCCTTTCCTAGGAGAGACCTTAGCCTAAAATGAAGGCGCACAGGTCTGCTCAGAGACAGACATATGGGGGGAGAGCTCTCCTGACCTGAGCACTCCATCAGCATCAGTTTCAACTTGGTCTCTCAATTCTTCCACGCTCTAGATTCTAGAGACAGACAAAAAAAAATCATACTTTTGGGAGATGTGGGACTCTCCCAAGCAACAGCTGCCTTTAGAATGGCAGTTGCTGATCATAATATTCACCTGACAAGAGGCAGTGTTTCAGTATTACTAAATATAAATCTTCACCAAGCAAAGACAAGTCATGGCAGGACAATGCAGCGCAATAATAATAGTGTCTGAAGCTCTATATACACCAAAGAATGGACTGGTCAGTTATTCAAACTGTAAACAAGTTCACTCACTGCTCAGTGCCCTTCGTGGCCAGGTGTGGCATAGCAGCTCTCTTTCTGGGCTAGCCCCCTTGCCAGTGGTCACTCCGGTGCTCTGACAGTTTCTCGATCAGTTATTCAGCCCTCTGGCCAGGTCACTGTCTTATGTCCAACCCTTCCAGAGTCACAAGAGCCCAAACTAGAAGTCCCTAAATGTCTTCAACAAACAAAATCCTTCCCCTTTTCTGGGGCTCTTTCTCAACCTTCCTTGCTGGGTTTGATAGCCCAGACAGTGGAATTATATGTCCCCATCCTTGGGCCAATAGGAGAACCCAATCCCTCTACTCTAAGTTCTGGCACAGAGCCTTGTACTGAACGGCTCGGTTTGTTCCTTTACCCATTATACATTTTCCCTGGGACACTTCCTACCCAACCTTTTAAAGTTTCAAGATACATTTCAGCAGGATCAACTCCAAATGCTGTTCTGGAACATATGTACACAAATAAGATGACCACCTCTTTCCAAATGCTTTTGTTGCTCTGCGCATACTTCTAACACTTCCTGTAATAGCTGCCAGTGGAGAACACAGCTTCTGCAACCTGAAGTTAATAAAAATACATCTACGCTCCACAATGATGCAGGAGAGGCTGGTTGGCCTTGCAACCATCTCAACAGAGCATGAGCTGGCCCAGAATGTGGACCTTCAGGAAGCAGTTCAAACCTTTGCAACCAAGAAGGCAGAGAAAGCACCACTTTGATTATTCAAACAGATAAAAGTGCCAGTGTTTACTATGCAGACAAGAAAACTTATATTTGCTGTTCAGGCATTTGAAAGTTAAGTGTTACTTCAAAATTTTTCACAAGGCATTTTAAGTTGTTAGTTCTCCTTTATCGGGGTAGGTAGCAGAGCAGTACCATGAGAGGAGCAGAACAAGAAGGCGGCAGAATTGAGACCTTTCAAAGTGTTGGCTCAAGCGAGGGGGCAAGAGGGTGTCATTTGAGCTCCCCGCCTCAGGTGCAAAAATGCTGTGGGCCAGCCCTGAGACTGGAAGAGCTTTCCTTACTCTCTTTTTCTGTCTGGCTCCCTCTCCAGCCCCTTCCCCAGGTGGGTATTATCACCACTTAAGCCTGGCTCATGTTCCCATTGTTATACAGATAAAACTACACAGGATCTTTTCAGGGGACAAGACAAGAATGTCACGTTTATTATAACACAATTTGATTTATAACCAATAGCTAATATCCAATACCTATGTATATACACCACACACACACACACACACACACTAGAAGTTCTGCAGCTGCTGTATAGTTACCCGTCCTGAACGTAGCTTGAGTCCGTGGCTTGGGTTCGCAGCTTGAGATCGTAGCTTGTGGCAGCTAACTGGCCAAGAGAGCCGGGCACAAGGAGGGGTTGGGTCTCTGTCGGGTGCGCATCCATACCCCTTGATGTTGGCAGCAGAACGTTACCCAAAGTCTCCCATCTCACCCATCCTTTTTATAGGCTTTTAGTTTGAATCCAACATCTCTAGGTCTTGCTGTATCATGCTGCCTCTGGGATCTGTGTGACTGATCACCTGTCAATTGCAGACGTGACTTTCAGCCTCCGACCTGGCTTTGATGTTCCTTCAGTTGGACCTTTGTTCTTTTCTCTTTAGGGTAGACTCCTCTTACTTTGTTAGGGCTGTTGTCTGCATCTTCAGCCGTTGGTGTTCACACCTTTTCATCAGGACGGGCTGGAGGTTGATTCCATCATCCATGCATACCTCATTCACACATCTAAACTAATCAGATTACATCAGGGTTTTGCAGAACAACTTTTACAGCAGGGTTTACAAAATGGAGTGAACATTTTAAAATGGAGTTTAAGACAAGTTAAAATGGAGTTTGGGTTACAATATGGACAAGTGTAAGAAATGGCAGACAATGGACAATAGTTAATACAAAATGGCAACCAGTGAGCAGAAGTTACATTGTTGAAATACTGCAAGTTTAAATACTTTAAGTAGCAATTGGATTAAAAGTGAAATTCACAAGGGCAGCCACCTGAACAGCTGTGGTTCTTAACAAACATCTTAATTGTCAATTAGTCAGTTATTGGGGTACTAGGTTTTGTGAAAGAATGAAGTTTCATTCATAAAATTTTACTTATGAAGTTTAACATGAACACCATTACTGCAGCCATCTTCTTCTCTTATCGGGAATTTGTCTGATTCCCCTCTGGTGGGACTCATTCTGTAATCAGGTTGGCTTAGCCCCAGGCTCTCCAGCCCACAGAACAAGCTACGCTATTACACAAATCTTTCCTGTCCTGCAACAACTCTAAATCTCAGAGACAGAGCTCAGTCCATGTTATACTAAATTTAAAAGCCATGAAAAACATTTTGTACCAATGTATCTCTCCAGTATTTTATCCTGAATTAGATAATACTGTCCATCAGTGTAGCTGTTTGGCAAAACTTTATGCCCATGAGGCTTCATTACAGACATAACTGGAAAATAATCAGCTGCTTCTGCGCCAATGGTTCTTAACAGTAGAAATAAAACAAAACAACAAATCACTGTAGGCCAAATCCTCAAGCCCATTGCAAAACCTATTGATTTCCTGAATCCATCTGATGAGACACAGTACAGCTGTAACACAATATAAAGACTACTTAGAACTTACACAGCTCTTCCCTCAACCACCTCAAAACACTTTGTAAATGGTAGGTAACCATCAACAGCCTTACTTTACCGGGAGAGAAACTGAGGCACAGAGAGATTACACAATTTCCTTGCGGTCACATAAGTAGGTTGGCCTACAAAACACTGGGCCAAAGCTAGGCAGCTGGAGTGCTGTGATTGTTGCTTAATACACTGATCCATAACAACGCACCATTATCTAGTCATCTGTTTGCTGTATCCACCTAGTGTTTGAGGCTAGAGATGTGATAAATGAAAGGGGGTGCAGGGTAGTTCCCTTTTATGGACACCCAGCCAGCCAGTTAGCTATAAAGTCCCTCTTGGTGGCTGCTTGCTTTATCTGTAAAAGGTTAAAAAGTCCCCTACGTAAAGAAAAGTGAGTGGGCACCTGACCAAAAGAGCCAATGAGAAGGCTGGAACTTTTTAAAATGGGAAAAAATCTTTTCTTTTGTCTCTCTTGGCTGAACAGGGGAGAGGTAGCTAGAATGCTGTGTAAAGTTTGGACCAGGTATGAAAATTCATCATCCATGCCTACAAGGATTCATTGAGACAGAGAATGTTTAGATAGATGTGATTAGGTTTATTTCTTTTATTTTCTGTAAGGCTTGTGGACTCCTCTCTGCTAACCCCAGATGCTTTTGTTTGATTGTAACCTTTAAGCTGAACCCACAAGAAAGCTAGTTTGGGTGCTTAATTTTTGGAATTGCTCTTCTAAAAACTAGCAAAAGCCTAAATTCCCAGATTTATTTTCTATTTGTTTTTAATAAAATTTACCTTAACAACCCGATTGGTTTTGGGTCTCAAAAGGTCTGTGCACGTTTTTTAATTAGCTGGCGGCAACAACTGAGTTTTCCTTTTGTTTATTTTCTTTCCTGCTTCCCCAAGGGAGGGCGAGGGAGGGGGGGTTTGAAAAAGCTGAGGAGCCTCAGGGAAAACTTCCCAAGTGAGTTTTTCCAGGATTTGCGAGAGGCAGTTTTTCACTTCGGTGGTGGCAGCATATACCAAGCCAAGGTCAGAAAAAAGCTGTAATCCTGGGGGTTTAATGCAAACCTGGAGTGACCAGTATTGGTTTTTAAAATCCTTTTAGTCCCTCACCTTCTGCACTCAAAATGCCAGAGTAGGGAATCAGCCTTGACAAAGGGTACATCTACACTTTGACCTAGGGTGTGATACTCAGAGTGGAATCAAAGTAGGTCTCATTTTCTCTATTTTGTTATTATTATTATTTGATTATTATTATTAATGATTTAATTTAGCCACACAAAACAATAGCTACATTCAGACTTAGCCCAACATTTAGCTGCCCCCTGCATATAGGGGAAAATCCCCAACCAAATATATGCAGTTGTATTAGCCTCTTAATGCCCTCTGAGGTCATCCCTACAAATCACTCCTATCTGGCATTGATTAGGCAAGTACAGGAACTCCTCACTTAATATTGTAGCTATGTGCCTGAAAAATGTGACTTTAAGTGAAACAATGTTAAGCGAATCCAATTTCCCCATAAGAATTACTGTAAATAGGGGGGTTAGGTTCCAGGAATTTTTTTTTTTTTTGGCACACAAAAGGCATTATATACATGGAAGGGAGTGGGAGCCTGCTTGCCCAGGACTCGCTCCTACTCCCTCCCTCCTGCCTCCTAGGAGGCAGAGGAGGGAGGGGGAACCTGCTCAGGAGCACTCACTCCTACCCCCTCCCTCCTGCCTTCTAAAAGCGGAAAGCCAGCTGATTGCCCCCGCAGGAAGCAGGGGGAGGAGGGGAAAGACACTGATCAGTGTCTGCAGTGGGGATGGGACACTGGGGGAAGGGGAGGAGCATAAGGAGGCTGCCTGCTGTGGACAGAGCAGGCAGCCAAACATGTAAGAGTGGAGCATTGCTCAACTTTAAACAGGGATGTTCCCTAATTGCTTAGCAACGAAACAATGTTAACGAGGATGACTTTAAGTGAGGAGTTCCTGTAGTGGAATTCATAGCTCACCAAACTCTGTTCATTTTTCTATTTCATCTTCCTACCCACCCCATTTGTCCTTTTTGTCCACTGGTCACATCCTGTCTGGCACTAGGCTAGTAAACTCCTTGGGGCAGAAAGAATCTTTTATGTTACTTGTCTGTACAGTGCCTTGCACAATGGATATTTATCCTTTACATGAATTCCTATGCACTTCCCTAATTCAAGTCATAGCAATACTGTCGGTCATGCAAATAACCATTACTTTCATTTTCCCCTTATGCCGTGTTTGCTGTCTTTACGTTAAGAAGAGTAACTAGGAAGGGCAATGGGACAGGGCGAAGAGATCTAAAAATACATACCACTTTGAGTATCTTACAAGGATTCAGCCAGATGATCCTGAGCTCCAAGACTTCTTACAAGCAAAACACAGCTTGATTTAGTGGCAACACAAAGCATTTTTGCTATATCCTCTGCAAGGAAACCTAACAAATACCTACATTATTCTCGCTCTCTATCATGTTATGTACTAGGGGGGTCTCAAGCATCTATCACAGAGTTATGTAAGCACCAATTAATGGGCTTAAAACAGCTCCCCAAACCAATGGGGAGACTGCTCAGCAAACCCTCTCTGGCACCAGCTACAAAGGGGAATTCTTGCGTAGGGCTGAGGGGCTGGGACAATTGAAACACAACAGCTCAGCTCAGCCTCTGCTGATAACTCAGCAATGGTAACTATGGGGAAACATGCAGGTTATTTGTGCTCCAATCTGCAATAATCTCTGCATGGTGGAGTAGTCTTGCACAAGGTAACTACCAGTGAGAATACAAGCCCACAACACTGCTGATTTTGCAGCATACTCTTTGTGGCTGAGGTTTTCAATGAAGCCTCAGGGACTTGGGTGCTCAACTACTATTGGCCTCAGCACCCTTATGCTCCTTTGAAATCCTAGCCTACATAATTCTGTCCCATCTTCTCACACTAGTGCCCTGCCATCACACCAGCTTTGCCCCCTGTCTCCCAGAGGAGGAGAAATCAGTTACAGAGTCTGGATATGTTCTAAGTATGACTTGTTTTATTTACACATGTAACCAGTCCTGAAATGAGATGGTCTCACTCACAGCATGCATAGCAAACTTTTCTTCCAGGAGTCTCAGCCCAACAGCAATACCCATTTCCCAGAGCAACTCTGCCCCAAGGATTAATTTTATTCAGAGCTCAGGCAAAAAGCAAACTCCCTCACCTTGCTTCCACAGCTCCATCTCTCCAGAAACGGCTTCTACACAAAACCTGACATAACCAAAAACTAATGACAGCGCATTTCTTAACAAAACGGAACATTTGCTCACACACTAAGACAAAGAACTATGTCTAGCAGCACCATCTGGTGATGCCTGCCATGACAATATGTTTGGAGAAGCCGTTTCTGCAGTGAACCAGAATTTGGGCACATGTGTGCTGTATGATCTCTCCATGTTCTAGAATGTAGATTTCAGAATGGGTCCTGGAATGAAAATGTTCCATTTCTAGCTTTCATGGCTACCCCGAGTCAAGCTGCTCTTCATTATTTAGCTTATTCTCACACCTATGTATAGCATTTATACAGGTTTGTCTACAGAAAGAGATGGAAGCTAAGCACATTCTTTAGCCTGAAGACTCCAATTTCAGGAGGTGAAAGCTTAAACATATAGTTGAAGAGAACAGAAGATTAGTAAGTGAAATTATGTTTACAACTTCAGTACATTTGGAGTGAAAACTTGGCTTCGGTGATGCCAATGGAAGAACTCTTATTGCCTTCAATGGGGGCGGAATTCCAACCTTGTTTTTTCATCCAGTTACCAACTCTCAGTGCAGGAGTACAAACACGATTAAAATGGCACATCTTTTAATTTGGAAAATATTCCCAGTTTCCTAAGAGATTTCAGAAAGTGGAAAGGGCCAATTGTTAAACAGGGCCTGAGAACATGTGAGGGGAATCCTTTAAAATTATTCAGCGAAAACAAGGAGACTTTGGTTACGACTGAGACTAATCTAAATACGCATGAATTGTGGGATGGGTGTACCAGAAAAAAAAACTATACCATGGTCTGAGGCTAGAATCACTTCAGAATTTCCTTTCTTAACCCAAGAAATATGAAACATAAAAGCAAGTCTAGACTAGACAAAGAACAAGGAAATTATACTGTAGGTAACAAGAACAGTCTTGCACAGGAGGAGAATGGACAGAATTGGTCTTTTCCAACACTGACTTCCACAGCATGATTCTAGGACTGATTTAACAAATTCCTACCATTACACACAAAACATTAAGGTTGCAAGGTCAGGCACTCAGAAGTTAGAAAGTCCCAAAAATAAGATGTTCATGCAACCTTAATTCATCCCACTTTTGCGTATGCAACATGATGCAGTCTTTCATTGCTTTATTTTTTTTAAACAGGACACCCTACCTCATTCAGTGCACAGGATGGACTGTTTCACAAAATGTATTCAACATTTCCTCTTATTCAGTAGGTGGCCCCATGTCTTATTTACTGCTCTGGAAACAAAGTTAATCAATCAATCTCCTCATGGGCTTTTCTGTGGTGCTCATCACTTATTACCTGAGTGCTTCGCAAACATTAATCTAACTTCACAAACCCCCCCGTGAGATGAGGGGATAGAATTATCCCTCTTTTGCAGATAAGGAGCAGATGCACGGAGATTAAGGTCAAAAGTGTCCATTAATTTTCCGTGCCTAATTCGAGAAGCCTAAGGTCTGGTAAAGTGCTATAAAAATAGAAAAATATGTCTGAAGCACAGCTCCGGTTGACTTCAGTTGCAGCTGTGAGCACTCAGCACTTCTGCAAATCAGATTTCTCTGCAGTCTAGTCCTCCTCACTGTTGGAGTGGCAGCAGGAGAACAGAGAGCATAGGAGAGGCCCCCTGCTCTCAGTGACAGTCCTGGTGCAACAGTACTTACTCTCTGTCTGCTCAGCATCCGCAGCCCTGGGCTGATGCATACTGAATACAGTCAGAACCTTCAGAAAATTTACCAGCTAAACTCTAACAAGCGTCTACTGAGCATGTGCTAACAGAGTTTGTGAGGCTCTTATCTTGGCCAAATCCAAGTGCTTGTTCCACAGCAATAACAAAAGGCACATTCCTGACAAGTTTCAAATCCCTGCTCCAAACCATGGATGCTGGTGCTCTGCAATGAAATAACTGGAAGATTATTTTTTTAAACCTGGGCAAAAATATTTTTCCCTAATCTCATTCTCGGAAAGGCCTGAACTATTTTTGCTGAACCTTAAAAAAATAATCTATCCTGAAGCAGTCACTTGGCATTGAAATTTCAGCCCAAATAGTTGAAGTTTAGCAACTGAAAAATAGGGTCTTACAATGGGAAGTTGTGACATTGCACCCCATAAGGCTTTAGGGAAGTATGCTTATGAATATATATATGACATAATTGGAATATGTTTTATGCTACATATGCCATGTAACATATCTCTGTAAAGGTTATGATCTACTGAATCCATTCCTCCTATTTGTATGCATGTATCATTTTTGTGTTTGAAATTATGAATATTGGCTTTGTACTTGCTTGATTTCTAAGTAGCCTTAGCAAAGCATCTGGTCAGCTTCTTGAGAAAGGAAGGTGCAAGTTAAATGCCCAATTAAGGAACACTTAACGGACAATGGATCTTGGAAGGCTCCAATCCACATAAGAAGTCTACTTCAGGACGTTAAAGGTAGTATGTGAACAATGGCTGTTACCTGTAAATTCTGAATTATGCATGGACATGTGACTTGCCCATGTGACTCCAAAACTCTATATAGTAGCTGGGATTTTACACAGGGGGAGAGAGGGAAAGTCTATTCAGAGAGAAAGAGAAAGTCTATTTAAACCCCTGGAAGACCCCTCCATTTTGTCTTCAGCTGGATCAAAAGGTAGCCTCTCCACTCCAAAGGATACCTGGAAGAAACTGGGACAAAGGACAGTAACTACAGGGGGTGTGAGTGAATGCTGGACCCTGACTAGAAGGAGACTAATCTGTAAAAGGAAGCTTACTGGAACACCTCTGAGAGTGAGGTTTTATTTGTATTCAGTTTTCCTACTGTATTAAGCAACGACTTGTGTGTTTTATTTTATTTTGCTTGGTAATTCACTTTGTTCTGTCTGTTACTACTTGGAACCACTTAAATCCTACTTTCTGTATTTAAATCAAATCACTTTTTACTTATTAATTAACCCAGAGTATGTATTAATACCTGGGGGGGGGGGGGACAAAGAGCTGTGCATATCTCTCTAACAGTGTTATAGAGGGCGTACAATTTATGAGTTTACCCTGTATAAACTTTATTCAGTTTATAAAGTTTATAAAAACTGATTTATTTGGGCGTTGGACCCCTTTGGGAGTTGGGTATCTGAGTGTTAGAGACAGAGACACTTAAGCTGCTTTCAGTTAAGCCTTCAGTTCAGACCTGGGTCTGTGTTTGTGGCCCGCAAGCGTGTCTGGCACAACCAGACAGGGCTCTGGAGACCCAAGCTGGCAAGGAAAGCAGGGGCAGAAATAGTCTTGGCACATCAGTTGGCAGCCCCAAGGGGGTTTCTGTGATCCAACCCATCAAAGAAGTGTTGAGCAATCTTGACTATAGGCATCCCTTCCAGGTCCGCCTATAATAATTTGCATGTCTAGTGTATCTGCCACTGAATGAGCTCAAAGCACTTTGGAAACATTCAGAGCCTAATTGTCAGTAACACGCACAGCTCCAGTTGAAATCATCCAGAACTATAGACAATAATCGCCTCTGAAAATCACGCTCTCTATCAACCCTCTCAACTCTTCTGTAATCCTGATTTTATAGACAGAGAAACTGAGGCATTTAGTGAGCCAGAGGCCAAGTGAAAGTTTAAAGCTCCAGGACTCCCTAGTTTTAGAAAGGATTTTACATCTTAAATGAAAACTCAGAGACAGAGATTCAGAATCAGAGGAGTAGCCGTGTTAGTCTAGATCTGCAAAAGCGACAAAGAGTCCTGTGGCACCTTATAGACTAACAAACGTATTGGAGAATAAGTTTTCGTGGGCTAATACCCACTTCATCGGATGCAAGTGGCTATTAGCCCACGAAAGCTTATGCTCCAATATGTTTGTTAGAGATACTGTTGTTAGTGTAATGCTCCTACCAACTGCTCATGTCTAGCTGGAACCAGAATTCCTTGCATATAAACGCTGCATTCTGTTACCACTTGCAGTGATGCAATCTCCCCAAAATACAAAGTGTGACTTTTTAAAAAGGCAATAGAGATTCAGTTCATTAACAGTTGCAGAGCTCTTTCCAGCTCCCACTTAAGTCAATGGCAGTTTTCTCATCAACCAGTGGGAACAGAAATAGGTCAGGAGTGGATTCTAAAATCAATTAAAGTACATGGAAAATGAGATTTGGATCAGACCCTTAAGAAGTATATAGTTATTAACAGTAAGACCTGCTAGAAATAGTTGTATCATTACAAAACATTCAGTTATGCGGCTTCCATACTTACCTAGGGAACATGCCCACTCCAATGACAAGAAAGAGCTGGAATCTGATGGTGGGCGATCGTGTAAGTATTATATTTTAGCCAGGCTCTAGAATGTGGTCTGAAGGTGGTGGGCCCCTTTAAGGAGAGTTAGGGCCCGGTCTATCCTAACAGGCTTCTTTAAGCCTATCTCAGCCCCCTTGTCAGCAACTATCAGGGAACTGGTTGGCAGCTAATTGTCTGAGCATCTGGACCTGCTAAAAGGCTACCACAGCTCACATGGAGGAGGGTGCCCCTAAGGAGAAGAGCTCCCAGAGAAGCCAGCCTAGGAGTAAATGGACTGAGTGAGCTGGGCAGAAGCTGTCTGAGGTTGATCTGAGTTACAAGTCCAGCTGCAGAAGGAGGAAAATCATTAACACACACAACTGATTTTTCTGAAGCGATATATTGACATTTTGGTTCATTTTGATCAAAAACGTCAATTGTATTTTAGTTTCAATGTTTACAAAATGAAGTTTTTCTGAAATTTTTGCACGGTTTATACACACACATACACACACACATGTATGTATACACACACACATACACACACACTTTCCAACCCAACTTCGGATAGAAGTAGAGATTGAAATATTGGAATTTCCATTTTCTGACCAGCTCTGCTGTTGGTGATTCTATCTTACTGAACAGGACAAGCAGGGATTTTGAAATTTTCTTATTTCAGGAAAACAAACTTTATTTATTCATTAATAATCCTTAAGCCTCAGAAATCATCATGAGGAGGGATACCAGAGATTAAGGAAGAGAATGAAGAATTTAACCATCTGAAAACATCCTAGTTTTTTATTTGTGGTTTTCAAAATTCCTGTTCTCACACCTTGATCCAAACAGAATGATCATCTTATTAGAAATGTTAAGAGTGAATCCACAGCAGTGCAACTGTCCTGAGGACAAGACCCTCTGCACCACCTACTACTCCCTTAACACAAAGCTTATGCAGCACAGAGAACAGTGTGAACGAATTGTGCATCGCTGTGGATTTTGCTCTAAAGAGACTTTCAATGCTCCATGTATTGCGCAGTGAACTTCCAAGAAGCTGCTGTAATCTGCAGTTCGAAAAGCTTTGAAACTTATCTTGTTCCAGATATAAAATGTGATGTCAGGGTTGAATACTGAGTTCTGCCCTTCGAGTCACAAAATGCATCATGGTCAGGAATTCCTTAAGCCACTTCCAAATACCAGCCTCCGGTCTTTCAGTGGCACCAAACCATACTGCCAAATGATAAACTGCAGTAAACAGGTGAAACAGAAAAGTGCCACTGGAATTTAAGCACTGCAGTCTGAGCACCTGGTCCTTCTCTGAAATCAGTGGAACTTTGCTATTTGTGTCAATGGGAACAGGATTGGGCTCTCGCATTGCATTTGAAGATTTTTAGGGTACAGGGAAATTATATGGGGGAGCCAACTCAGTTTATGTGACTCAGCATAGTTCCACTGAAGTCAAAAGCTAAGGGGAAATCCAAAGAGTGTTTGACTTGCAATATTTGGTTTCTCTCCTAAAGCCCCAGTTTCTAGCATGTAGGGATTGCATGGAAATCTTGTCTTTCATTTAAGAAAAATAGTAAGTTTCCATCTCTCCTGATTATGAAGAAAAGATTGAAAACAGGAAGTGAATGTACCCTAAGGCTCAAAAACAGGAAGCAAATAAAAAGAACCCCAAATGTATTATTAATCTCTTGATTTTTAAGTGCATCTCATGATCTGCTTGAGGCCTGACTCATGATATTTGAGCACTTGTGATTGGTGATACTGTGGATCCATATTTGTACAATTAATTCCTGAAAATACGGGAGAAAAAAAAGGAAGTTTCTGTTTCTCAGAAGTTCTGATGAAGCAGCATTAGCGCAAAGTCCTTTTAAGGAAGGTGGATTCTCTCATGTTCCAGTAGGAACAATATCATATTATAGACCAGGAGTCGGCAACCTTTCAGAAGCGATGTGCCGAGTTTTCATTTGTTCACTCTAATTTAAGGTTTCGCGTGCCGGGAATACATTTTAACGTTTTCTAGAAGGTCTCTTTCTTTAAGTCTATATATTATATAACTAAACTATTGTCATATTGTAAAATAAGGTTTTCAAAATGTTTAAGAAGCCTCATTTAAAATTAAATTAAAATGCTGATCTTACACCATCGGCCCACTCAGCCAGCTACCAGCCTGGGGTTCCGTTCACCTAGGCAAGCAGCGGGCTGAGTGGGGCTTGTGGCTGGGACCCCAGCTAGCAAGGGGCCGGCAGCCAGAACCCCAGACCGGCAGTGGGCTGAGCAACTCAGGGATCCCGGATGCCAGGCCCGCTGCCAGTCTGGGGTCCCTGCCCAGCTCACACAGAGTGGGTACCTACCTTCTCCCTGGTTGTGGCCCATTCTCTTCCTCTCTCTGCACTGCACTGAGGGTTGGAGTGCACTGAGCCCAGGGCTGGGGGTGAAGGAGCAGGCTGGGGGTTGGGGTGTAAGGTCTGGCCAGGAGCTAGAATGAGGGGGGGGCTCAGGGTTGGGGCAGGAGGTTTGGGTGAGGAGCGGTTACCTAGGCAACTCCCAGCTGGTGTGAGGAATGCAGGTGGGAATGGGGAGGGTGCAGGAGCTCCCATTTGGTGCTCTGGGTGGGGGCAGGGATGTGGGGTGCAACAGTCAGGATGTGGGGGGGGTGCATTGGGGTGTGGGTGGGCTGGGTATGTGTGGGGGTGCTAGAGTCAGGGCAGGGGGCTGGGTGCGTGTGAGGAGGGTGCAGGAGTCAGTGCAGAAGGCTGGGGGCACGTGAGGGGGTGCAGGTGTGGGGGGCTTGGGTATGTGTGCGGGTGCCAGAGTCAGGGCTGGGGTCGTGGGGCATGTGTGTGAAGGAGTCAAGCAGAGGACTGGGTGTGTAAGAGCGGTACTGGGGTCAGAGCAGGGGCCTGCAGGGTCTTCAGGGGTGAAGGGCAGAGGCCTGGGGGGTGTGCTGGGCTGCAGGGCAGAGGGCTGGGGGGACGCAGGGCAGGGGGCTGGGTGTGTGTGAGCAGGAGGATCAGGGCTGGGGGGATATGCCCTGATCCCACCCCCTTCCTCAAGCCCTTCCCCCTTCTCCTTCTCTGCCTCCGCCAGCCTGGAGCAGGGAACACGCTGCTGCTCCGTTTGTCCCCTTCCTCCTCCTTCTCTCCGCCCCTCCCTCACTGCTGGCTGGTCAGCTGATCAGCTGGCAGGGACTGAGACCAGAGGAGGAGGAGGGGCAGGAACTCACCACTCTGTAGGAAGAGGCAGGGGAGCCGGCAGGACAAAGCTTCTGCCCCCTGCCCCCGCAGACAGAAGTTTGATCCTGCCGGCTCCCCTGCCTCTTCCTGCAGCATGGTGGGTACCTGCCCCTCCTCCTCCTCCTCTCTCTCTCTCTCTCTCTCTCTCCCCGTCCCCGCCAGCCAATCAGCGAGGGAGGGACGGGGAGAAGGAGGAAGGGGACAAACGGAGGGCGGAGAAGAGCAGCTGGGCTGGGCAGGATTTTTAATGGCACACTACAAGTGTGCCACTGAAAATCGGCTCGCGTGCCATCTTTGGCACGCATGCCATAAGTTGCCGAACTCTGATATAGACTCATAAATGTTACAGCCAGAAGGAACCATTATGGTCATATATGGCCTTACCTGTCTAATATAAGTCAAACAACCTCACGCAGAAATCTCTGCTTCAAGACCATAACTTCTGCTTTAGCGGTAGCGTATCTTTTAGAAAGACATCCAGTCTCGATTTAGAGTCTTCAAGTGATGGAGAATCTACAACATCCCCAGGTAAGTATTCTCAATGGTTAATTACCCTCACAGTACCTACATAGTGCAAGCATCTATCAGCAGCACGTAGATTGAATACTCACACAGTCCTGATAGCATGGGTATAAATAGCATTGCAGCTGCTAAGGCATGGCTTAGAGTAAAGACATGCCTGAAGGATGTGAGTAGGTATGCAAATACATACCCTACACCACTCCCCACTCTCCCAAGCTGTGCCTTCCCGTTTACACCACTTTTTTTTTTAGCAACATGATGTCCCACTGCCAGACAGTAAAAATATGTCTACACTAAAAACGTATTTCTACTCTGAATTTATCTAGCTTCATTTTCCAATCACTGGATCTTGTTATACCTTTTTCTGCTAGGTTAAAATAGCTGCTTACTATCAAAGGAATTTCTTCCCCATATAGGTATTGACAGACTGATCAAGTCACCATGCAACCTTCCTTTGAATAAAGGATGCAGATTGAGATTCTTAAGTCTCTCACTGTAAGGCAGGTTTCCCAGACAGACTTTTAATCGTTTTTGTTTACTGAACCCTTTTCAATATTTTAACATCCTTTCTGAAGTGTGGACACCAGAACTGAACATAATATTCCAGTAATCTCTCACTAATGACAAATACAGAGGTTATTCCACATCCCTCCTATTTGTCCTTCCCCTACTTCTACACACTACAATCAAATTCATCTTCTTAACTACTGATTAACGAGAAGTTGCCTACAAAAGACTTTGGAAATAATTTGGCCAAGGGAGGCTTATTATTCTCATATATATTATACATGTGATTACATCATCATACAAACTAAACGGAAACAAGGCATTTTATGAATTCATAGTATTTACCATGCACCTTTTCACTGCAATTAATTTTGATACCGCATCTAATCTTTTTCTCCCTTTCCTCTCTGCACTATATCCAGTAAGACTAAATAGAAATAGATATGCATAGCAAACTAACAGACAGTCAACTGTATGTTAATAGGCTCTCTGTCATCCCCACCAAACCAAATATAGCATTCTTTACAGCCAGAAGCTGAGAGTTAATTGTATCTGCGGCAGTGAGGAAAACCTGCAACCAACTTCAAAGGCTGATAGGAAAAAAGAAATGTGGAGGTTTCCCCTTTTATACATCTATGACAACAACAAAAAAACCTAAGCTTTTGTATTTCCCAGCAAAATGCTAATTGAAGCAAGGAAAGAATTTTTTTTTAAATGTGATGGCATCACAAATATATTCAAATATATTCAAAGAAGCCAACCCTCTATTCTCTCATTTGGGTAAATTACAAAAAGGCATGTCAAATCTTGAGATCCATACTCGAACTGCCACTAAATCAGTGGGTAGGACTGAGTAAAGGCTTCCAGAGTTGGCCCACGGAAATTTCAGGCAGAAAAGACTTGTGAAGTATTACAATATGAGTGCTGCATTGATCCTGAACAGGGTTACAGAGACCGGTCCTCTACTAAGTTAGTAAGGGCTGGAACCAGGTGTGCTTCAAGATTCATGTTTGATAAATACTAGATTCCTAAAGGAAACTCCCCTCCCTCCAAGAATTGGGATGGGGGTCTATGTCCTTTAGCTGAAGTGGTAGAAGTTCACACCTTCAGCTATGTAGGTCCTGGATTCAGACCCACTGTGATGCTGCATGATTAAACATGACCATTTATATTACCACTGTTATACAAATGCAACAACTCTTGCACAGTGCATCAAGGGAAAAGTTACAATCTATCGAACATGATTATTCTGATTAAATCCATGTATCATCTTGGTATCTAAAGTTATGAACACTGGCTAGATATTTGTATCTCCAACACGTCTTTTGTTCCTGGGTGATACCCTCCTGATAGATTTAATCAGGGCTAGACAGCTATTTGTTGATGGCCCATTAAGGACACTCAGCTCACAATGGGTCATTGAAGAAATTCATCCCGCCCATTAAGCCTTTCCTATGGACTTCTCTAAAAGAATATGGTCAGGGATGTAACCTCATGCTCAGAGCGACCCTAAATCTGACTTGCCAGACGCTAGGAAGGGAAGACAAGGGTGGATCTCTCCAAAATCACACTGTTCTGCACACTCCCCCAAAGCTCTGTTATTGACCATTGCCAGAGATAGAAGGATACTGCACTACATAGACCATTGGCCTGACCCACTATGGAAGCTCTTGTATAGTACAGAGATGGCCTCTGGTCAAAGCCACATTAGACTCACTCCTGTCCTTGGATAATTAGACTATGGATGAAACCTTTGCCTTCCTGAAGTCAATGACAAAAATGCCAGGGGGCCAGGATCCCACTCCTATATTTAATTTTTAGCATTAGTACTATATCCAAACACTTTGAAAAAGGCATTTTCCCCATCTGAGTCTCCCTCCAATTTGTGTGGCATATTACTGTAGCATCAAGCTATCTGCAGGCCCATGTGTCAGGGAAACCCCCTGCATGCGTCACAGATTTACAGTCATCCGTGACAAGCGAGTTTATCATCAACTTTTGCTGGAAGATGCTTATGAGGCTGGCAAGGCTCAATTTAAATAATTCATCTTTAAAAGCTCATCTCAGCCTTTCCAAGGCTGTGCACTCAGAGAGCTACCTCCCACCACAAACAGTCAGAGGTCCTAAACTATGCATAAAGCTGCCTCTAGGTCACAGTATTTGAAAAATATGCAAGATGCTAGCGCTGCTCACCTCGCTTGATGTAAAATAATGCAAAACTGAAAACAAAAGCCAAACCTTGCAAAATTTTGCTTCTCTTGTCTGCAAGTTTTTGCTATTTGTGCAACAGGGGAAGCCTGGACCTCTTCAATACATTGAAATCCATATTTTGGTTTTACAGGCCATCCAGTGATGTAGAGCAAAGAGAGTAAAGCAAAGATAATACAGCAGATGCATAGCTGCCCAACGATCTCTATGGCTATAGGCCTATTAACTGAAGGTTTTCTTCTGCACCAAACATCTACAAAAGCAACTGCAAAGCACTTTATAAAGCTATATTACATAGACTTTAAGGCCCAAAGGACCATTATGATCTTCTAGGCTGACCTCCTGCATAACACAGGCCAAACAGCGCCCCCCAAGAACGTCTGCATCTCTACTTTTTGAGCTATAGCATCTCTTTTTTCAATAGACACCCAGTCCTGATTCAAGGGCTGCAAGTCATGAAAAATCCACTGGTATCATCATCAAGTGATTAAACCTACAAAACCACTGAGACACTTGGATCTGTTACACTTATTTTACAAATGAGTAAACTGAGGCACACAGCCTAAGGGACTTCTGAAGGTCCATGGCAGAGCTGAGAAAGGAGCCCAGGAGGCCTAAATCCCATTCCTCTGCTCAAGCCATTAAAAAAAGAGTAGCCAGTTACAGAAAAGTTACTAGTGATTTTGGGTGCTCAACTTGAGCCTCTTCCCTCTGAAAATCGGGCTCTGTCGGGTGTTTCAACCTGGGCACCCGAAAAGTGGGGCAACTAAAATCATTAGGTGCTTTTGAAAATCTTGGCTTCTCCCTTCTCACCGTTACACACCGTACAGTATTTCAATACATACCAGCAAAAGGACTAAAATGGTTAAAAAAAACCTTCCAAGAGTAAATACAAAATATTGGCTTTTTAAAATAATTCACTGCCTCTCATCTAAATCTAGACTTGTTTCACAAAAGAGCTGAGCGAGCTCATAGGAATACCTAGCACAGTTACTTATTCTAAAAGCAGAATTTAGTTGCGGCAATGCTTTCCTCAGAGGTTTCTATTGATTTTTTTCCTGGCGTTTTGCTTTGCATGCCCAAGCTATCTGTAAAGCCACAGGATAGGGAAACCCCATCTGGTCCCCCTGGATTTAAAGCCATTCATGAGAAGTGACTATCTTCAACTTTCACTAGGAGACGCACATAGAAAATCAGGTCAGAAATGCTCACTGTGAATTATTCATCTTGAAAAACTCATCCAGGACATTCAAAGGCTGTGCAGCCAGAAAGATATAGCATGACGCTAGGAGCCAGATTAGCTGATATATGCCTTTGCTCTACTGCCAAGAGATTTGCTCTGCGCAAGGCACAGCAGTCTGCTGGTTAGGACAAGGGAGTGGGAATTAACAGACCTAGATTCCATTCCAAATTTTGTCAGTGTTTTACTGAGTCATCATAGACAAGTCAGATACATTGATTTTTAAGGCCAAAGGGGACCATTATGCTTATGTCCTCCGATCTCCCGCATTGCACGGGCCAGATATTTGATTTCAGAGATCTTCCTGCATCAAACCCAATAATTTATGGTTAAACAATAACAAATCTTTTAGCAAACCATCTGATTTTGACCAAAAGATTCCTCACGCGATGGAAATTTTACTACATCCCTTGGTAATCCCTTCCAGAGGATGATCGCTCGCATTGTTAAAAATTTCACCTTATTTCCAGTTTCAATTTTGCTGATGTCAGTTTCCAGTCACTGTCTTTGTCTGCTAGATTATCACATGCCTTTTCCTGGCCTAGGTGACTGTAGACTGTGATCCAGTTACCTCTCAGTGTTCTTTAAATAAACTAGATGTGGAGGAGTTCAGTCTAAGGCATATTTTCCAGAATTCATATTATTATTGCAGCAATTCTCTACACCCTCCCCAATTTTCAACATCCTTCCTCAAGTGTTGGCATTAAAACTGCACACAGCACTCCAGTTGTGGCCAATGCCATAAACAAAGGTAATATCACCTCCCAACTCTTCTATTTAGCTGTCCATCAATTTCTCCATCTGTAAAATGGGGATAATAGATATACATCTATTTTGGGAAGTGTTGGACAGCCTGTAATAGTGTGCTGAGTCAGCAGCTGATTCAGCCCCCTGGAGGGTGACCAGACAGCAAATGTGAAAAATCGAGATGGGGGTGGAAGGTAATAAATAATATAAGAAAAAGACCCCAAAATCGGGACCGTCCCTATAAAATCCAGACATCTGGTCATCCTAGCCCACCAATATATATGAGCTGAACCCGAGTGAAAGACAGGAAGTTGGAAGAGGGTGCCAGTTAACTGAGCAGAGGTACAGCTGAGGGGCTAATAGGGTGAAACCCCCAGCAGCTGGGACTATGGGCACGAATACACTTGCAGATGTGGAGCGCTGTGAGTTAAACCAGCCCTCGGAGAGTGCAATAGGAATAGTGCTGTAGTGTGTCCACACTGACAGCTGCAAGCACACTGGCGTGGCCACATTCGTGTCACTCGCAGCAGCATTGGGAGCGGTGCATTATGGGCAGCTATCCCACAAAGCACCTCTTCCCATTTGGTGCTGTGGCTTGTGGGAAGGGGGCAGGAGGAGTGAGGAATTCTGGGTCCTGTCCCAACTCCCCATGATGCATCGCTTCGCATCCCAGCAATCCCCGTGCTTCCGTCCACATTTGGCACCATCTTTCAACGTTTTTTGGACTGCGTGCTTTGTCTTCCCTTTTGGTCCACGGGAATGGAGCCCGAACTGCTGAGGAATATGATGATGAGTCTCGCCAGCACGACACGAATGGCAGTCGAGTTACTCCTTAAGCTACAAACTGACAGTGAGGAGTCCGATGACGATGATGACTCACGTAATACATATGACACAAGATTGCTTGTGGCATTCACGGACATGCTCACCACAGTGGAATGCTGCTTTTGGACTCAGGAAGCAAGCAGTGAGTGGTGGCATCACATCGTCATGCAAGTCTGGGATGATGAGCAGTGGCTGCAGAACTTTCGGATGAGAAAAGCCACTTTCATGGGACTTTGTGAGGAGCTCACTCCCACCCTGTGGCACAAGGACATGAGAGCTGCCCTGCCAGTGGAGAAATGGGTGGCTTTGCAGTCTGGAAGCTGGCAACTCCAGACAGCTACCAATCGGTCATTACCCAATTTGGAGTGTGAAAGTTGACCGTTGGAATTGTGTTGATACAAGTTTGCAGGGCAATAATAAAGAATGTTGTTAAAGACAAAAAAGCCATGTATTTAAAAGGAAATTCATTTGTTGAAAAAAACCACAACTGCTTGGGAAACAGAAAGGCCAAGGGGGTAAGGTGAGTAAGCACGGGGTCAAGGGGGACTGATTGTTTCATGGCTGTACTCTCCTCTGGGGTTCTGTGCCTTAGGGAGAGTCAACAGCTGCAGGGGGCCCCTATACTGAACACTGTTCCCACATTTTCCACAGGAGTTCGTCCTGGAAGATATCTCGTTGCTCAGGGTTACCTGGGTAGCAAGGGAGGGTCTTCTATTGTAATGGGCCTTCCACCCTGGCCCATATGCAGCTTGCCTGTGTGCAGCAATGGTCTCCCCACCCCTCATGGCACAGTGGTGTGGATATGTCAGCCTTTCTGGGACCGGGAGTTCAGTAGCTCTCCCAAGAAACCTGCGCAAGCGTATTGCTCAGCTTCTGCATGATGCCTTTGAAGAGATCACTGAGGCCAATAACCGTGATGTCAGAGAGCACATCAACGCCCTTTTCCACATCTAGACATGCATGCAGCCCTGACCCTCCTCACCCCAAGAGCCTGCACCGAACAACTTTCTTCCCAAAATAAAAGCCGCTGACCGGGCATACTCTGATGTTTGTCCTTCCCCAAGCACTGGCTGCTGTGACTGGCTACTTTTCTCCTGGCTTGAGAAGAGCTCCTGGCTGCATGCCTTGAGGGATTCCAGGGTGTCTTCCTCTGCCTCAGCACCCTCAGTCCCGCTTTCCTTCTCCTCCTCCTGCCTTGTTGAATTGGGCTCTGAAGTGTCCATGATGGACCTCGGAGCAGAGGTGGGGTCACTCCCAAGTATCGCGTCCAGCTCTTTGTAGAAACAGCAGGTCACGGGGGCAACACCGGAGCAGTGCTTTGCCTCGCAGGCTTTGTGGTAGGCATTCCACAGCTCCTTCACTTTAACCCTGCACTGCACCGTGTCCCAGTCATGGCCCCTTTCTATTATTGCCCTTGATATCTGACTATAGGTACTGTAATTCCCAGTGATGGCCCCTTTCTATTATTGCCCTTGATATCTGACTATAGGTATTGTAATTCCTACAGCTGGAGCGCAGTTGGGACTGGAATGCTTCCTCCCCCCCAACACGGATGAGGTCCAGCACCTCGCTATTGCTCCATATCGGGGATCGCCTGGTGCGTGGAGGCATGGTCACCTGGAAAGATGCACTGAGAGCACTTCACACCTTGCTAAGCCAACAGGAAGGGGATTTTCAAAATTCCCAGAGAATTTAAATGGTGAGTCTGACAGTTGGTCACCTGAGGGCAGGGCACTAGAGTTCAAAGTGATAACCAGAGTGGCTAGAACAGGCATTGTGGGACACTTCTGGAGGCCTGTCAGAGCGCATTAACAGATGAGGGTGTCCACACTGGCATCGCGATGCTCCAGCCAGGACACACCAAGCATTATGCCTCTCATGGAGGTGGATTACCAGGAGCTCTCCACCTGCGGAGTCAGGGCGCTCTATGTGCCTTGCCAGTGCGGATGAGTCATGAGTTAGGGTGCACTGGGCTGCTTTAATGTGCTCTAACTTGCAAATGTAGCCATGCCCACAAAAAGCAGACAGGAAGGACATACCTGAAGGAAGGTAGAAGGAGATAAGACTGGCTGTACCCTTCCCCAGAAATGCGTGGAGGGAGCTGTAAATAGTATGCAAATAACACTCCTGCCTGTGGTCTGTTGAAGGCATACAATAAGGCAAGGTGGTGGTTAAGGACACCTGAGCTGTGATGATCAGTTACTGAGGCTAGAAAAGACAACCAGGGAACCACCCAGCGACAGATCCTCAGATGAGAAGGTGCTGCACTAGTGTCAAGCATTGCCAGTTATTATTGTGGCACCCTTCTGGGAAGCTATTCCCATTCTGATTTGTTTCCAGACAAACTGCTAATTTTGATCTATAAATTCATAAGAGGCGTATCTTATAAAGCGCAAAATAAGAATTTAATTAGATGCTGAAAACGAGCAGGCAGGAAAAGTTTCAGGATCAGCATGGAGCTTCCACGGATTTCAGAGTGATTGAGGTGTAAGCTTGAACAACGCAGCCACAGTCGTATCATTATTACATTTTGTCCAATATGACTAGGACTGGAGAGAAAGTCTCTAAAAGAATTTGCTGAGCTTGAAAACATTGGAGGTCATAAAATCATAAGATACATGGAATTTAAAGCAGAGATGCTATTAATGCTACAAAATGTACCTACTCAGTTTGTTGGTCATTTGTGTAACTCACTTTCCAGCCAACTGTGTTACCGTTTATAAAGGGTCTGACAGAATCTTTCAGCAAGATCAACATACTACTTTACAAACAACTTCAGGGGCTGAACAATGTGATTTGTAGTTCACATGGCTAAGAGACACCTGACATGTCTTCTGTTCATTTGCAATTCCAGGCCTAGCAAGTGTTCTGATACAAGGATAATAATCAAGGTATCAGTCTTCATCCAGATACTGCAAAGGCTCATTCATAAGTACACGCAACTGCCGAAGGCCCTAGGAGCTCCTCATACAATCAGTATCTGACAGTCTTAAGCCCTTGCATGTACTTAATCTTGGTCTGCACTGGGGGGATTGATCTAAATTAAGCAACTTCAGCTGTGAGAATAGCCTAGCTGAAGTCAACTTACTTAGATCGACTTACCGCAGCATCTTCACTGTGGTGAGTTGACTGCTGCTACTCCCCTGTGCAGTACAGGAATCGACAGGAGAGTGCTCGGGGAGTCGATTTATCGCATCTAGACTAGACATGATACATCAACCCCCGCTGGATTGATCACTACCTGCCAATCTAGTGAGTAGTATAGACATACCCTTATCAACACATTGTGAGTGGTCCCACTTTAATCAAGTTAAGCATGTACTTAAGTCTTTGCAGGATCAGGACCTTAATTCTTGCTTATAGTATTTTGAGCCTTGGGACAAATGAGATGATAGAGGATTTTATACAGGTAGAAGGGGCTTCTTCTCCAAGGTTCATCACTTCATCATCTCCTTTATGGAATCACTGATCAGGGTCTTGATACTGCAAGGGGCTGAGCACGCTGCCCCTAATCCAGTAAAGCTCTTAACCACATGTTTATTTCATTGACTTCAGTGAATCCTACTCCAGGGCTTAAAATTAAGCATGTGCTTTAGTCTTTGCAGGGATAGTGTTTAAGTGAAGATAACAACAACAGTGGTGCACTTGTCTTCTGGATTACATTGGGGTAGTTGTTTGTAATAACCATGGTTTCGGTGGCTGCTGGGAGCAGTGTGTTTTGGGGAGGAATAAAGGGAGGAGACAAGCAGGGTAGGGAAATGTAAGGTTTTCAGGGAGTGGGAGAGCTGGCATCCAAATTTCCACTAGTGATGGGAAATTATCCTCAAGCATTTATAAATTCATTTAATTAAATTTGAGTTTTGTAATGGTACCGCTGACTGCAACCACAAAAATGGCAGGAAATTCAGAGTTAAGGTCAGTTCTCTGTGGTATCCTACTGGGGAACTGGGAGGAGCAGGTGGCAACGGTGTTAATTCCAGTCAGCTTCTCAGCTTTATAATTGCTGACCTGGAGCGTGATCCTGGGAGATGTAGGGTGTTCACGCGTATTTGTTTCAGTGGGAGCGGAAGGAATTTAGCACCTTGCAGGAGATGCTCAGCACTTTACAGGATTGGACCATTGAATTAGATTGGGGCGGGCGGGGGGGGGATATTGTTAAATGGAAAGATGTAGAACATTCATTACTTACCTTTCTGGAATTATGTAAATAGCTCTCTATGACCAGCTAAATACAGTGCATGCTCAAACATTTTTATAAGCATGTGATTTACTCAGTTGAATCCACATCTTAGCATATCTATTATTTATAAAATGGCAGGAGTAATTCCTGTCTAGACCTTGTACTCTTTAGGACTAAAAACCTTATTTTTAAAAAACACAATGAAACTAAAAAGCTGTATTATTATGATGTATTTATTTGTATTACATTAGTGCCTAAGAACCCCATCCGATGGCAGTATGATAAACGTAAAATAAGAGACAAATCCTTATTCTGAATGATTTACTATCAATATAAACAAGACAGACACAGGGCTGGGGTAAGAAAGAGAGACACAAGCACAATGAGGGTCTGCAAATGTCAAATGAGTGCCATGAATTGGTTGGTTTGTTTTAATTTTGGTGGGGGGGCGTTACTTGGGTAAGGCTGGAAGGCCTGGGGTGGCTGTCTGAGCAGAGGGCACAAGATGACCAACAAGGAGCCTCCATGTGGCAAAAGACACCAGAATAAGGTGAGGCTGCACTCCCAGCAGAAAAGTTGGAGGACAGTGGGCTGTGGGGAGAGGGGTTTGTGCAAGGAAGCATGGAGTTTTAAGGATTACATGCACTGGGAGTGATATGGACTTTGTTTTGGGACTTGTATTATGGACTAATTTGCATGATGGCTTTGATAATAAACTAGCCCCAAGGAAGCAAGACAGCCTGCCATAGAGCCCTTGAGTTACCTGAGAGGGAAAACTACTTCACATACAGGTCCCCTGCCACAGGATGATGCTCCTGGTGGGGTCAGCCTCTGCCAGTGAACACATCCTCCACTCCCCACTTGAATGCTGCTTTCTAGGCTTCATAATCTAATTAGACTGTCTCCTTCTTCAGTCACCTAATTAATGGCCTTCAGCCCTCAGGCCAAAGAGTCAAGGGAATTCTTCATAGCAGCTGCATTGCTCAGGCACCTCTGTTCAGGGTCTACCTTTCAGTGGCCCAGACTTCTAACACCTCTCTTTCAATTATTACAACAGTTCATCAGAGCATGGGTGTACAGTGCTTGTTTTGTTTCTAAAGTGCTAGCCCAACAGTAAATGAGAGCTATCTGCTGCAGGCACTCTGAGAGCATGCAGGAAAAGTTACTGATTGAAGATCTGGGCAACTCTATTACTCTTTATGTGATTAACAAGACTTCAGATAAATATTGGTTTAGGGACTGATTCATTAGGTGACCCTATTCTATTGGAGCCAGCAACAAATCAATGGAATATTAAGGACTTTAAGTGGCTGGGGCCAGAAGTCCAAAGAGAAGCATTCAGACTACAGGATGGGCACTTGATAAAGTTACAGAGCTCATATGAAATCAAAGCAAAGGGCCAAATTGCCACATAGGATCCCTGTGAGGTTGCTCTAGGGGAGATGAGTAGAAGGAGCTCTCAGGCCAACAACTACAGGACTGTACACAAGGCCAAGGCAGAAGGCTGGTAGAGATGGACAAAGAAGAGAAATCAGGTTTATACCCAAAATACTCACACAGGTAGAAAACATCCTGACTAGTATCTCCTCTGCTATACAGAGATTCAAGGAGGATCAGGAGGTGTGTATCTTTGACAGGCACATAGTGTGTTGTTATTAAAGGGGCAAACAAATCCCCTTGGTAGAAATATGTCTTATGTGCCAAATTTTTATTTCAATTAAATCTGTATCCCCTAAATTCTGTGGAATTACGGGATGTAATTGGTGGACAATGCCTAATTTCAAGTCTGGTTAGCCCCTGGTTAGCATGCGGAGCTAAGTGTGCGGTCCTGCCGGCAGTGCCCGGGGGAAGCGCTGGGCACATGGGGCTCTTAGGGGTCAATGGGGGTGGGCCTGCTGCACTTACACACAAACTAGATAGCAGGGAGGCTGCTTCAAGACCCCAGACAGGACACATAGAGACAAGCTGCACACATATCCCTACTCCTTCTCAGTCAGCCGCCCATCCCGGACATCAGATCGGAAGCCTCTTCCAGTGCACCCCACCCACTCCCCATGGCTTCTAATGCAGGAGGCACGCAGCGTGGGGAGCCCGGGGCACCCACCCCTGCTGCTCAACACACCCAGAGGAGTTACCTGAGTGTCTCGTCAAGCTGCAGCTTGGGGCTGCCCTCTCCAGCCATGTGTGTTTTTATCTTCCTGACACTGGTCAGGCTAGCTGGCTGACCGCCTCCCTAAGCCCAGCTGGCTCCTGGTGGCAGAGCAGGTCACATTGGAGGTACCAAATGCACCCCCCATCAGTTCATAGCCCTGGGCAAATGCCCGGTTTGCCCTGGTCAAAGGCTGGCCCTGCACCTGATGTATCCCAGGACTGCATTAGCCTTTTTCATGGCTGCATCACAGCAGCAGCTCACAGTCATCCTGTGATCAACCAATACACCAAGGTCTTTCTCCTGCTCTGTCACTTCCAACTGATATATCCTCAGCTTATAGCAAAAATGCCTGTTGTTAGTCCCTAAGCACATGACCTTACACTTTGCACTATTAAATTTCATCTCATTTTTATTACTGCAGTTTACAGAATCATCCAGATCTTTTTGTATGATATTCCGGTCCTCCTCCATATCTGCAATACCTCTCAACTTTGTGTCATCTGCAACCAGGAATATCTAACTGGTTTTCTATATGCTGCTTATCTTTTCAAATACTTTTACCATTTCACTAGATAGATATACAGGGGCATCATTTCAGAAAAATTCAGGGGGGAAGGGTTGTGTTAGGATATAGAACATTGCAGGATAGAATATTATCACCTGTAAAGTTGAGGGGGAAACACAGTGGAAGACCTGATTGTGCATATAGACCTATGAAAATAGAGGGAGGGGCAACTGCCCTCTTACCCCATAGAAAATGAGACCACTGTAGTGATATAGCCCTTAGTCTCTTTGTACAGGGTTCCCCACTCATCCCCCTACACCTCTACCCATTTTAGTTGCCCTTCAGGACATTCCTGAGGAAGGCCTTGTAGCTGATGCCTTGGGTAATATTTTCAAATAAGGCACTTAGGAATAATGGGTGCATTTTCAAAAGCATCTAACTTTACTTTCTATTTACAAGAAGAATCCAATGCTGATCCTTAGTTGGGGTTGGAATAGATGACCTCCTGAGGTCCCTTCCAACCCTGATATTCTATGATCCTGACAAAGAAAGGTGGTTATTAAAGGAGAAAAAGGGACCAGTGCTGATCTTCTCTCTGCTGTGTGATTCAATGAATAGAATGCCAAGGTTGGGAGGGAGCTCATCTAGTCCAACCCCCTACTCAAAGCAGGACCAATCCCCAATTATATCATCCAACAGATTTTTGCCCCATATCCTTAGATGGCCCCCTCAAGGATTGAAGTCACAATGCTGGCTCTAACAGGCCAATCCTCAAACCACTGAGCTATTTTCCCCCACCATAGAAATGCAACTTCCTGAATGCGGGCATTTCACAAACTCATAATTACCATTTAAAACAGCCATTATGCACCTCAGGGAGAAAGTTGTTACAGTTAAGTCCCTGCATGCAAAAGATGCCCAAATCGGTTTTCAATAAAAGTGCTTTAATCCCTTTAAAGGTTTTTTCCAAATTCCCAAAAGACCAATTATAACCAATTGTTTCCAGCTACTAGATAGGTAGTAATCACTGAGCTTATGTCAGAAAGAGATACGTATGCTGTTACAATGTATTCCTCTCAGCCTTGTCTGACAGCTACATTTTTCACAGTCCTCCCCAGTTCGGGGGGTGGGGGGGGAGGAGAGAGTTTGGTCAGTCAAAAATACTCCGAAACATCAGAGTATGCTCAAACACCAAGGTGGTAAGTGAGGCACAAAAACCAATTGATTAAATATTCAAAGAGCAGAAAAAGAAAATGCAATGCTTGGATCAGATAGTCTTCCTGTCTCCCAGAAAGAAGCCCCTGTAATCCCATAAAATTGGGTCCCTAATCCATTAACTATTGGAACTCATTTACAAAACTTTTCTTAAACATTACCTGAGTATAGTTTCTATATTATGGAATTAGAATTTATAATCTCTATTCCATGATGAGATATCTTTAAGCTATAATTTGTCTTAATTAAAACTATCTTTAGATAGTTTTTTTTCCCTCAAAAAGCATTTCAGCAAAACAAATCAGATTTTTATTTAAAAAAAACATTTATTTTTATCTACTCTCCTTAGAGGCATAAGCCATTTATGAATGAAAATCCATCTGCAATCCCCACACCCACACAATTACTCTTTTAGGTTATTCATGCAAAGGCTATGACCATACTCCATTAAACTAAGGATCATCCTCCATTACACTCCTTAGTGTTGTACTCACAGCATCTCTCAGGCTATACAGGGCTAAGCCAGGTCAGTATTTGGACAAGAAACCTCCAAGGAACCTTAAGTGGTGCTGCTGATTCAGTAGGCTGGGCTCTTCCTCTGGACTCTTTTCTGAACCAATGTCATGACCCCGAGGTCAAATTGTTTGAATTCTATTCAGCTACTCAAGTTACAATCTTTCCTCAATGACTACTGCCTCCCTTATGCTCTGTCCCCTTTACGTGACAAGTGTTGCTCCCCCATTCCTCTGGTCGTTCACTTCCAGTCCTGGGCTATAAGTAAAGGAAGGGTAGTCTTGTGGGTAGGAAACTAGACTGGAGTTCAGGAGATCTGGCTTCAGTTCCTGGCTCTGCCACTGATTCTGTGTGATCTTGGGCAAGTCACTTAAGTGTTTTGCACATCAGTTCCCTGCCTGTAAAATAGGAATAATACTACAATCCTTGCCTGTGTTGTCTCTTCAGAGTGTAAAATCTTCAGGGAAAGAATGCTTCCTACTATGTGTTTGTCCAGTGCCTATCACAATGGGGCCCCAAGACACAACAGCAGTACAAATACGAATAACTAAAAGTAATTACAGGCATGTCGTGTCTTACGCGAGGGTTCTGTTTTGCAGTTTCCGCATAAAGCGGAAACCGCGTATAGCCGAAACCCCGTTGACTTCAATGGCGGGTGAAATCGCCCGCCCTAAAGAAAATGTTTATATTTTCAGTTTTCCTTTTTTATTTTTTTTTTTTTGGTCGACCGCATAAAGCGGAAATCGCGCATGTTAAATGTGCCTAAGACGCGATATGCCTGTACATGAAATGGAGAAATGGAAATTTTAGCCTGGAAAAACTTCATAGTGATGCTAAGCCAAAAGACTCTCCCAAATGAGCATCTGGTTGTCAGTAGGGAACAGTGCTACATTTGCAAAAGCATAAAAAGATTTATTTTTTATCTGATGGGTGCTGACAGTTTGCTCAAAAAATAAAAAAGATGCCAGGCCCAATAAACTAGGGCCCAATCCTACAACCTTTAGTCCAATGTCCAGTCCCTTTGATATCAGTGACACTACTCATGTGAGTAAATGCTATGTACACGAGTCCATTGGACTGATTAGGCCCTCAGTTAGACAATGACATTATACTCCAGTACAGGCAATGCCAAGGATTGGCCGAGGATCTGCTGTTGTTAAATTTAATGAGACACATTGGCTGAGGATATGTGTGTGAGGGGGTCCCCATGGTAAAACCTGGACTGTGGGACAGCTGAGCCCTCCAAACGCACCATCCTGGGCTGCCTCTCGTACTGTGATGCTGATGACAAGCTACAAACCTCTGACAAGCACTGCACTTACACAGCCATCCACAGGCAGGGACATACCCGACTGAGTTACATGAATGATCTCCCAGCCATTCATGAACCATCAATAGGGAAACTTCAGCCAATTTCCCCCAGCTCCCCAGCCTTGCACCCCAGAACTGTACCATTTTGCACTGGTCAGAATTCTGACCAGTGTAAGCTTGTTACCTAGTCCCTCCAACAAAAGGGTAGTGGACATCAAACATCCCTTGTTAATCTGAGCTGAGATCTCCCAAGCACTTCAACCAAAACATGCTAGTTTAGGTAAGATATAAACAAATGCAGATTTATTAACTATGAAAAGATAGATTTTAAGTGCTTATAAGTAGTGGGCATAGCATAGAAATCAAAGTTGGCTACCTAAGAAATAAACATAAATTTGCAGTCTAAATTCTACAAAGTAAGCAGGATTTGAATCAAGCGGCATCCCACCCTAACAGATGGTACAAGCAGGTTACAATTCCTCAATACACAGACTAGACTCCCTCTCCAGCCTGGGACACACTTCCCCAGGTCAAAGTCCCCTCACTATACAAATTGTTCCAGCACCCCTGCAACATATTTCAGTAATTGTGACATTCCCCTGGTGTTATCTGGACCAGTGATCTGCTAGGTCACACCAATCCTTGACTCTGGGAGCCAGCCTTACCCAGCTCTGCTGTGAGAGCCCCCACTCCTGGGCTGTTCACGCGCAGCCTCTGGCATGTAAGCTGCTCCTTGGATTCTGCAACCAAATGACTCTAGCCAATATCCTCGGTCCCAAACACAACCCTGGGAACTTCCATCTTGCAGTGTCCAGTTATGCCCGCTGGACACTGCAAGCTTACATGAGTTCATCAATTTAACAAAGAAATTGATATGCACCAGGCTTGTTAATCCAGGGGGAATCTCTGACACGCTTCCAACCAAACACACTGCTTCAGGTAGAATAAACAAACAGCTTTATTAACTATAAAGATAGATTTTAAGTGATTGTAAGTCAAAGCATAACAAGTCCGATTTGGTCAGGTGAAATAACCAAAATGCATTTTAAGCTGATCTTAACACTTTCAAGGCCCTTACAAACTTAGATGCTTCTCACCACAGGCTGGCTGGTCACTCTTCAGCCAGGCTCTCCCCTTTGATCAGCACTTCAATCACTTGGTGGTGGTGACTCTAGACATAAGTGGAAGAGAGAGGGAGAGCATGGCAAATGTCTCTCCCTTTTATCATGTTCTTTCTTGGCTTTGCCCCTCCCCCGTTCAGAGTCAGGTGAGCATTACCTCATCGTAGTCCCAAACCGACCAAAGGAAGGGAGGTGACTCACTTGAGAGTCCAACAGATTCTTTTGTTGCTGCCTAGGTCAACTTCCTTTGTTCCTGTGAGGTTGGGGTCGGTTTGTCCCATACCTATCCTGCTGAGGTGTGAACTGCCTCTTTGCTCTTGGAGAGTTTTTGCCTGGGCTTATTTCAAACCATGAGGATACATTCTCAGCGTCATAACTACATACATAAAATTATAACCTATAACATTTCTGTAACAACAATGCTTAGGGCATCATGAGCTTCCGAAGACCCCTGACATGACAAACTTTGCATTGGATACCACACAGTCATTTTACAAGGATGAATATCAGGGCACTGGGTGTTCCTCCAAGGTAGAGAGCATCAGAGTAATACACATAGCAATACTTCATAACTTCACATACAATCCAACAGGATGTTAATGTTCAACAGATTTAAAATGATACCCCACAAGGTATACTTTGTACAAAGCATATCATAATGATACCACAGTGGTGAATATGGGGGTTCAAAGGTGCTATTCTGAGGTACAGGGTGTCACATTGCAGTCGTTTTAATGAGATTTGTTTTGGTGTAAATTTTACATGAGATCTTTCACATCTCTAACTTCTATGATATCTAACCACATGGTTAAACACCAACTACAATATTTTGTGGAAACCATCAGTGATGAAGGATTTTATAACATTGCCATTTAAATGGTTACATATCAAGTAAATAGGGCAGGTCTCAGCTGTGTCATACCTATTGTTTGTCTGCCCAGGCCAGCAGCGGGCTGAGCGGGCTGGCGACATAAGATCAGCATTTTAATTTAATTTTAAATGAAGCTTCTTAAACATTTTGAAAACCTTGTTTACTTTACATATGACAATAGTTTAGTTATATAATGTATAGACTTCTAGAGAGAGACCTTCTAAAAAATGTTAAAATGTATTACTGGCACACGAAACCTTAAATTAAAATGAATAAATGAAGACTCAGCACACCACTTCTGAAAGGTTCCCAACCCCTGCCTTAGACTCATCAAGCATTTGGAATTTGAGTTGCAATTAAATGCAGCAGAACCTCACTAACTGGCATGCTAATCAACTGCATACTTTGGAGACCAACACAAAAAATATCCATGGTGTCTCTCTGCACCTCTTGAAAAAGATCATCTCCCACTATGGAGACAAAGTATGCTATAGTACCCTTGGGAAGCATTACCATAAAACAGGGGTGGCCAAACCATGGCTCGCGAGCCACATGCAGCTCTTTTACAGGTAAAGTGCGACTCGCAGTGCACCCTCTCTGCCCCACACACACCCCTTTCTCTGCATACCAGCTGGGGAGGGGGGCAAAGCTCAGAGCTTCTGCACTGTGACAGGGTGATAAGTTAGGCTAGAGGCTTCTACCTGAGACAACTGGGGCCTGCGGAGAAGGGGCACAATGTAAAGGATCGTGCCCCCACCCCCTCAACAGCTTATTTCCCCCTCAGCCATGCCCCATCCTTTCCCTCAGTGGCCCTCCCTGAAGCTCCCAGGTGTTAGCTCTGCAGGGAGAGGCAGCAGCAAAAAGCAGTAGCTTTCCCTGCAGCTCTCAGCTGTTTGCTGCTGCCTCTCCTCCACACCAGTCACAGCTCCCAGCTTACCGGCTCTAGCAGCTGCTGTGCAGGGAAGGGGCCTGGCAGCACCATGTGACCAATGGCAGCGGGGTGGAGAAGGAGCTGCAGCTGTGAATGCAGAGTCAGCGATAAGAAGCGTCAAGCTGGCTGGAATGGCTCGAGAGCAGGAGTACCAGCCTCAGGACCCAAGAAGCGGGGCACAAACCCCAAACAGGCTGTGACTTCTATACTTAGATTTCACCAGCCAAGTGTCAAGTGCGAACTGCTCAGGCAGCGCAACAATCTTAACTTGACTTCCCAGAGAGCCCCCTTGAGTATCCCAGTCTATCTTCCACCCAGGCAACCCTGCCTTTGCGACAGATGGTCCTTTTCACACCTGCTTTAATCTTTTAAATAACTCATTTCTTTTCCTAGTTAATAAATCTTTACTTAGTTGATCATAGAATTGGCTACAGGTGTTGATTTGGTGTTGGAACTGAGGTACAGTTGACCTGGAGTAAATTCCTGTTCCTTTGGGACCAGGAATAATCTGAACATTGCTGTGATTTGTGGTGTAAAGGACCATCTATCGCAGGGGTGGGCAAACTTTTTGGCCCGAGGGCCACATTGGGGTTCAAAATTGTGCAGAGGGCCATGTAGGGAAGGCTGTGCCTCCCCAAATAGCCTGGCCTGGCCCCCTATGCAATCCCCACTGCCCGAGTCAGAACCCCCGACCCATCCAACCCCCCCTCCACCAGCTCCTTGTCCCCTGATCGCCCCCTCTGGAGACCCCCCCACTCTAACTGTCCCCCCAAGACCCCATCCCCATCTAAGTCCCCCTGCTCTTTGTTCCCTGACTGCCCCCTCCCGAGACCCCCACCCCACCCTAACCACCCTCCCTCAGGACCCCACCGCCTAAGCCCCCTACAAGCCCTCCCCTTGCTTACTGTACTCAGCTGGGCACTCCAGGCCGAGCGCTGGGCCCCACGGCTTGGCCCGGGCTGTGCCAAGGCCCGTAAGTGCAGGGCCCCATGGCTCACCCCGCCCTGGGAGCGCAGGGCCCCACGGCTCAAAAAGCTCGTCCCAGCCCGGGCGCACAGGGCCCCTCGGCACCCCGCGCTGGGCCCGGCCCCCATGTCGGGAGCCACGCTCAGCCCAGCGTGATCGGTGATCGGCCCGGCCCCCCGGCCAGGAACACAGGGCCCCACAGCATGCCACGATTGGCCAGCCCTTCGCTCCTGAAGCCCCACGGCGTGCCGCACTTGTCCCATCCTTCCCCGGGAGCCCGGATAAAAACGGCCAGTGGCCCACATTTGGCCTGCGGGCCGTAGTTTGCCCACCCCTGATCTATCGCAAAGGCAGGGTTGCCTGGGTGGAAGATAGACTGGGATACTCAAGGGGGCTCTCTGTGATGTAAAGCTAAGATTGCTGTAGTGCCTGAGGAGTTCACACTTGACACTTGGCTGGTGAAATCTAAGTATAGAAGTCACAGCCTGTTTGGGGTTTGCGCCCCACTTCTTGGGTCCTGAGGCTGGTACTCCTGCTCTCGAGCCATTCCAGCCAGCTTGACGCTTCTTATCGCTGACTCTGCATTCACAGCTACAGCTCCTTCTCCACCCCGCTGCTATTCCTGCTCAGTCAGAGAGACCATTATTTTATTTATTTGTTATCATGTGAGCTGTAAACAAGTTTTCCTTTGGCGAAGGCAGACGCATTCCTGTGTTGAATTCCAGCAACGAGGGGACTGAACAGACCCTCCCACCCCAAAAATATGAACTCATTTAAGAATTAATCTGCCTACACAGAGCAGACAGCTTTATGGGAATGATTATATCATATTTACTTCTTATATAACTCAGAGCTATGGCTAGACATGGAATGTGGATGGAGGATAACACTGACTCAGGGACCTTGTCCAGCCAAAATTGGCTTTGGCGGTTACTGACTATTGGAAAATCTACACCAGGGGTGGGCAAACTATGGCCCATGGGCTCCTCCTAACCAGCCCCTGAGCTCCGGCTGGAGAGGCTGCTCTGGTCTCTCCCCTGCTATCTCCTTCCCCCGGAGCCTCAGCGCGCCACTCGAGCAGCGCTCTGGGGCGTGGGGTGGCACGACAGCGTGTCTGGCTCCAGGCCAGATATGCTATTCTGAGCAGCAGCATGGTAAGGGGGCCGGGGCTGGGCCAGGGCAGGGGGTTGGATAAGGGGCAGAGGGCCTCAGGGAATGGTCAGGGGATGGGGAACGGGGGTGTTGGATAGGGCGTGGGAATCCCAGGGGGCCTGTCAGGGGGCAGGGGGGGTGGCTAGGTTGCAGGGCAGTCAGGGGACAGGGAGCAGGGGGGTTGGATAGGAGGTGGGGGTTTGGAGGGGGTGGTTGGGGCGAGGGGGTCTCTGGAGGGGGTAATCAGGGGACAAGGAGCAGGGAGGCTTAGATATGGGGTAGGGTCCTGGGGGTGCTGGTTAGGGTGGGGGGGGTCTTGGGAGAGGGCAGTCAGGGGACAGGGTAGAGGAGCTTAGCTAGGGGGTGGGGTCCCGGGGGGACAGTCAGGGTGGGGGGGATCTCCGGAGGGGGCGATCAGGGGACAAGGAGCGTGAGGGGGTTGGACGGGTCGCAGGTTCTAAAGGGGGCAGTCAGGGGGCGGGAAGTGGGTGGGGTTCGGACAAGGGATGAGGCCAGGCTGTTTTGGGAGGCACAGCTTTCATACCCGGCCCTCCATACAATTTTGAACCCTAATGTGGTCCTTGGGCCAAAAAGTTTGCCTACCCCTGATCTACACGGTTTAAGGAACCAGCCACAACCTTGACCCTGATCCTGCAAGCTGGTCCACACAAACCCACACGGAGCACCAATGATGTCAGCGGGGCTCTGAACTGGCATGGAGTGAACCCACACGGAGCAGCTGACAGGATTTGGCTCTATGGCAGTATGAGATTCTGAGGATGCCGAAGTTTAGTAATACTGGTCTGAGCATTGTGCATTCATCTACCACAGATCCATTCCTAGAGGTGGGGTCAGAGACAGCCTCACACATCTACCATATGGGACAGATTATATGGTCTCAGATTTTGAGGCCAGAAGGGATCATTACGATAATCTCTTACCTCCTGTATAACATAGGACAGAGAATTTCAACCACTCATTCCTGCATCTAGCCCACAGCTTGTGGCTTAGCTAAAGCAATATCTTCTAGATTCAGTCACGATTTAAGACTTCTTCAATCCCTTGGTAAATTGTTCCAGTGGTTAATTGCCTGAACAGTTAGAAATGTGTGTCTTAACTCTAGCCAGAATGTATCTAGCTTCAGCTTCCAACCATCACTATACCTTTATCTGCTCAATTAAAGATTCCTCCACTACTGCCTAGAGATTAGCCTAGGATAAACTACAAGTGTTGGCAGCTTGCATAAAAATGCTTGGAGGGGGTCTAGATTAGCCTTTACAAACATGTTAATTACCTCAAGTTATCTGGCAATCAGTTAACACAAGGTACAATAATTCCAATGAAGACAAGTGCTGACAGATTGATGTAGAATCGGGGCACAAATGAGGACCAATGTGGGAATGGATTTGAAGCAGCAGACTGCAATTTTATAATACTTGAAGCAAGAAGGGGCGCTACCCACCCTGTCAGCCAGACTCTCACCCAACAGGAATTTTAAAATGGTTCCAATGCAGGCGTTAAAGAGCTCCTACCATCTAACCCATAACTTGGGGTAGACTTTCCTGAGCCTACTTCTAGAATTCAGCTCACTTTTCTCTGTCTTACAACCACCCTGGCCGGCAAGGGGGACAGAGGGTACTAAAGTGGGTTGTGGGGGACATGATCTTCCCCAGTCCTGTGAGCACAAGGCCCATCAGTAACATCCCAGGTCTTTTGCTTCTGGGACGCGTTCCTTTTAACTGCACTGGAAACCACCCGCAAGTTGCAACAAACTAACATGTTTACCAAATGCTATCATAAATAACTAAGAATAAGAGGATTTAATCATCTTAACCGCACCTCCAGGATGCTCTGAGGGAGGTGAAAATCTCCCCAGATCTCTGCCAATTTGGCCGCTCTGGGAAGAAAAAATTCCTTCCTGACCTCAAAACAGGAGACCGGTCAGACCTGCATTACCCATAAAGCACAGCTCTGAGGCTACCAGTACAGAGTGGGAGAGGTGGAGCTGCTGGAACAGAAAAAAGAAGCTCTGTACTGCCCTGGTCTAAGGTTTAAATTAATGAAAGGGAAGGACAAGGGACCAATCATCTCCTGTCTTCCCTAAGACAGCCAGTGAGTGGCTAGAGATGCAGAAGTGAGGAGGTACCTTTGCATCCCCTCACCACGTGTCCTCCTCTCCCATTCAACCGGGGCTGTCTCAGTCACCACTGGCCACATGAAGTTTCAGCCCACTGAGGCAGGTGGCTAGCACTGCCATCAGCCTACAGTCTGATTTTCTTCACCTCATCCCTCATATTATACTTCCACTCTAAATAATTCCTCCCTCCTCTGAGTTTACACCCTTCATGTGTATCCTAGAGGGTTCTCATGGTATTACTCTAGCTCTAGAGAGCAATCTTTTGGAATCTGGTAACATTTTGCTTTTGAGAAAATATATAAGCTTCCCAAGCAGTAACGTGCTGCTTCACTCTGCAGACCAGACTGGAAGGCAGACAACACACCCATGCAGGGGAGCAGGTCCCCTTACACCTTTACTACAGCTATCCAGATCTTGGCAGTGGATGAGAAGTAAAGGAGTCACTTGCCGGCTTACTCCACCCCTCAGTCTCCACTCACTGGCCAGGGTAGCCTAGGGTGACCAGACAGCAAATGTGAAAAATTGGGACAGGGTGGGGGGTAATAGGAGCCTATATAAGAAAAAGACCCAAAATTCAGGACTGTCCCTATAAAATCGGGACATCTGGTCACCCCCGGTAGCCAAGCCAGTGCAAGGATGGGTAGAAATCTACTGCTGGTACAGGTCAACAGTGACTCACTATCTCCCTTCAGGAGCAAGCAGGGGAGGAATGGTGACACAGAGGAGAGTATGTGACAGAAAGCACGTATGTGAGACAGCATCACAACGCCTCCCTCCCAGAGCAGCTATGGGAGCCATGCAGCTGACACACCATCACTTGCTCAGGGTGGTGTCTGAAGTCAGGGTCTAGTCCTGTCAGAACCATACTGCAGAATCTGACACAGAACTCATAACCCCATCAGGCATCTTGGAGATACAAAGAGAAACCATTAATGTTTATGAAGCAAGTGATAACCCAGCGATAAATGCTGAATGCTGAGCTGACTACACAGTGTACGGAATAACAGGTGCTCTCTTTAGCCCGTAGCCTGAGGACATTATGGGCCTGTTCCTGCAAACCTTATGTGAATAGCTCCATTGATGTCAGGGGCACCACCCAGCTGAGCCCCAGGGGCAGGATCAACTGAGCTTAGTGCTATAACCTGGCTAAATTTTAAGAAAGGTCCATAAAGGATTTTATGACTCAATAAGGCTCTGATCTCTGTGTAAGAGATATTAGTAATAAAAAACAAACTCCCCATTCCCCTGTTATCAGCAATTATACCAGACGAAATTTAAGTCAGTCCCCAATCCTGCAAGTGCGGAGCCCTTCCTGGGAATAGGGAAGGGGGCAGTAAGCAGAACCATCGGCTTTCACTGGGGAACAATATAGGGAACAATTCAGTGGGTGAGTTTAGATATTATGATGCTGAGAGCCATACAAGTGTACTGGATTCTCTAAGCAGTAACAGGCAGAGGTAGCTGTGCACTGTACTAGGGCCTTGTCTATTAGACCTGGTTGAATCTTTTTGTATTATGAAATTTCAGAGGAAATGTTGACAGCAACAAAAAAAAAACCCTGGAGAATAACTGTATTTCTGCAAAGATCATCACAAAAATGTTTCCTATTTTTCAACCATGTTGATGACACTGGGAATTTGCCCCAGTTACAGCCATCAGAAACCAGCAACAGTGATAGCTACCCCCCAGGCATAGAAAGGCAACCCCTTTGCACTGTTTATGCCGGTGCAAGTTACGTTGGGTTCAAACAGGAGTAAGGTTTATGGATGGAAATCACAGCTTTGTCTACACTTGAGGTTCTCACTGGAGCAGATACATCCACAGTTGGACTCCAGTGGCTGAACTCTCCTGCCCGTGGGTCCTGATGTTCAGCTAGTAGTAATGCAAGGGTTTTGCAGATCTGGGCCTATCCGTTTGCCCATTATCCCTTGATACAAAGTGGGGAGGGAAAATGAATAAAAAATAACCAAAGCATAAAATAGCTTATTCCGAAAAGTGCAGAAAGTGAGAATCTTAATAAACCATTTTCGCAAATCAAGGGGGGAGGGGAGGAAGGAAAATACGCAGAATCTGTATTAGCATATATTTGCTGCTTTCAGTGTGGCTTAAGCTTCCGTAGGAAGTTGGGTATCAGCACACCATCATCTCCAACAGCTTGCTTATAACTTTTGTTAATAGAATAGCAACAATTCTGCAAGAACCACCTCTCTCTCATCTTCAAGAAAATGAAAAGTCCCCTCACCCACCTCTTGAGGTGCAGGCTTAGGAAATGAACACACAGCATGAACCAGTGACTTGGCACTGCACTGGGAATCAGGAGCCCTCGTTCTGGTCTTGCTTTGCCACTGACTTGCGCAACTTTAGCAAGTGACATCACCCCTCTGCGCCTTCCTTTCCTAAATTACTAGAACAGGGGTCTCAAACTCAAATGACCACAAGGGCCACATGAGGACTAGTGCATTGACCTGAGGGCCACATCACTGACACCTCCCCTCGCTGTCCCTGGCCCTGCCCCCACTCCACCCCTTCCATGAGGCCCCGTCCCTGCCCCGCCTCTTCCCATGCCCCATTCCAACCCCTTCCCCAAAGTCCCCACCCCAATGCTGCCTCCTCCCTGCCCCCAAGGGGTGCAGAAAGGGTGCAGGATGTGGCAGGGGCTCTGGGCAGGGAGTTGGGGTGCAGGAGGGGTTCAGGGTGCGAGCTCCAGCCTGGTGCCACTTACCTAGGGCAGCTTCAGCCCCACGCTACTCCACTCCAGGAAGCTGCTGCAACCAGTCCCTGCAGCCCCAGGGCCGGGGTTGCAGGGGGCGTGCAGGGTTCCCTGCATGTGCTGCTCTTGCATTCCTCTAGCTAACCCCCACGAAGTTCCCATTGGCCACGGTTTCCTGTTCTTGGCCAATGGGAGCTGCGGGGGGCGGTGCCTGGAGGGAGGCAATATATGAGCCCTCTACCTCCTCCCCCTTCCCTCCTGGCCAAAGGGACGTGCTGGCACTCGCAGCGCCCGAGGTGGGTGGCGGGGGGGGGAGGGGGCACAGGGAGCTTCACGGGCCGCAGGGAAGGGCTTGGCGGGCGCCTGTGGCCCATGGGCCACACGTTTGAGACCCTGGACTAGAACATCAAATCCAGCGTTGTACTTCCTTTTTTTCAACAGGGAAGGGGGATACGTTGTTTTTAACCGGGATAAATCCTGTGTCACGTGATGTGAAATATTCTACATGCTGAGAGATGATGTATCAGACTGGAATCCAGTCCAACTAAGACGCTTTCCAGTCAGCCTCTGGCTAGCAGGCGCAGGCCTCCAGCGCTCGGTAAATTCTTCCAACCCTAGTTTACTGTACCGCATGTGGCGATCACATCATATCACACCAGGCTGCTGGATAAATTCTCCCTCCACACGTGAAGACAAATGCCCCTGCTCTGACTATGATAATCTCTGTACTGTTTATAGAGAGCTAAAGCCCACTGCCACTAGACCACCATTTCTCAAATGCGCCCACCGGAGGTTTTCTTGAAGCCACAGCTTCCCGGACTGTGATTGGGAGGGAGGGGTAAAAGCAGCATCCTCACCCCCTCCCTGTTGCTCCTGGATGCACCACTCTGGAGTTGGTTGCTGGAGCCACCAGCCCAGATGTTGGGCCCTGCCCCTCTCTGGCAGGCAGCCAGTAAGTACCCCACCATCCTGGGGAAGTGGGGCTCAAGCTTTGGGCTTCAATACTGGGGTGGTGGGGCAGCAGATTCTGGCTGCGGGGCTTCAGGTTCCAGCCCTGGGCTCTGGCTGCATGGCTCCAGGCTCCTACCCCAGGCCCTGTCTAGCCATGGAGCTTCAGGCTCCAGGCCCCTGCTGCCTCCCTACCCTACCCCCATTGTCCTTGGCCTCACTGCTTCCCTTACCCCCACCCCCATCCAGGTCTTAATTTGTCCCCAGGCGTGCCAGGGCTGAGTAAATCTGCTGTGAAAAATTATACTTGTATGTTTGTTAATATCACTTTTCACAGCTAGGGTAACCAGATGTCTTTTTCTTATATAGGCTTTTATTACCTCCCCACCCCCATCCCAATTTTTCACACTTGCTGTCTGGTCACCCTATTCACAGCAGACTTACTAGCTAGCAATAAATACATTACAATTATTTGGATGTGTACATGTCCATATTTGTTTGTTTTTCCTAAAGCTAATTAAGTATTTTAGGGAAAAACGTAAGAGCGGCTGCCAGCAACAGTTGGTGGCCACACTCTGAGGCCACCAAAAAATTGTCCTGAGAACCCCTGCACTAGACCCACCATAGCCGAGCCAGGTTTCTTTTCATCACCTGAAAAAGCTATTCCCTTTCACACCCATGCACTGAACCAATTAAGATACACCAAAGCACAGACAGAGGAAAATGGAGGTCTTTGGCTGAGCCCAGTTTGTAAACTCCTTCATCTCCACCCCCTGTCCTCCTTTCACACAACCATGCTCTCAGAGAAAGACCTTCAGATGGGAGATGTGCCTTTATACTAGCGATGAGCACTTTTCATGTTAGCACAGGCAAGTATGGTCAGTAAAAGACATTTAAACAAAGAAAGACTGAGAGAAATAACTCTTGGAATGAACAAACATCATTTCAGCATTTGGCACATTATTCTTCTCCACTTACTCAAACACTTTTATGACCCTGACAAGGAGAAATATTATCATCATAACCACTACATTTGCAGAAATTATTGGGCAAGGTCTTTTTTCCCCAGATTTGATCACAATGGTCCTTCCAGCTTTAAAAAAAAAAAAAGGCTAATCTTTTAAACATATTTCAGAAACTGTAAAAGGCCTAATTTTCAAAGAAAAAAAGGTAAATGCAGTTTTACAAGGAAAAATGTACTTGCAACTATGTGCTAATCTGCACGCATAAGTTCTTTGGTTGCATGCACAATTCCAAAAACTGTGCAAATAGTCATTGACATGTAGACAAGTAACTGCACGTTCCTAATTTTGAAAACCACGCAAACACTCAGCGTTAACATTACTGTTATGTTGAAAGTTACCAATAGATGCCACAAGGAGTCTTAGAATCAAAGACAGTAACAGACCTCACTGAAGCCAGTGCATTCCAACCAACCTATTTCAGGCTCAACAGGAGAAGCAATGAAGCCCATCTTCATAGTGCAATAGCTGCAGTCAGTGGAAGGTGCCACCTGAGGCACTAAACTGCACGGCAAGGCCTGAGCAGAGCAAACCCAAGCAGATTAATGGGGACTTCCCTGGTTGTAAACACAGGAGCTAGGATATTGGTGTGCAGGCCTTGTGTGTTGGGGCTTGTCTACACAGGAAAGTTGTGTGTGTGAAAGTTAAGGTGTGCCTTTAACCCACTGCAGTGTTACCAGTCCCTGTGTGAACACTTATTCCAGTTTGTATGCTTTTTCCAGGTCAATTTATGTTGTTTTAGAAGGAATTTAAACTAAACAAAAAAGCCACTCCTATTCCAGAAGAGAATGTCCACACAGGAAGTTATAACTACAGCAGTTTAACTATACCCATATAACTGTACAATTATAATGGTAGGCAAGCTCTTGAAGAAAGCCAGAAAACCAGAGAGAAAGCTGTGAGAATGACCCTGAAAGATAATGGTGAACATAGGTTCTGACTTTCTAATGTGCCGGGGGTGCTTCCCCTTCCCCCAGTCTCTGTCCCAGGCCCTGCCCCCACTCCACTCCTTCCCACAAGGCCTCACCCCTACTCTGCCTATTCCCACCCCATTCCGCCTCCTCCCCCGAACTCACCCCACCCTCGCTCCTCCCCAGTGCCTCCTGCAAGGTGCGGAACAGCTGATCCGCGGCGCGTGGGAGATGCTGGGGGGAGGGGGAGACACTGATGCGGGCTGCTGAGCACCCACTATTTTTCTCCCTGGGTACTCCAGGGCTGGAGCACTCACAGAGTCGGCGCCTATGTCAGAGGCACAGAGCTTCTTTGGCAAGGGGCTCGTTGGAGTGATAGACTTAGGGGTTTCTAAACAAGGAAACTGCCAGTTGCTGTTTTTTCCCACTCTTACTCCCGACGGCCAAACAAATACAAATTCCGCATACGATATTTTAAAATTCTGCAAATTTTATTTGTCAGATAAATGTAGAGGCCGCAGCATGGCAGTGGGCGGGGGGCCCCCACAGGCCACTGGTTGCACATAGGTAGAAGATCACTGTGCAGTTCCCCCCACCCACCCACCGCAGAACACAGACTCAGCGGTGAGGATGCACCCAACCCTGACACAGTGCAAGGACTGGGCCTGCCCCAGAAACACCCCAGGGCCCTGCCCCTCTGTGCCAGGTGCACCAGGTATGGGCAGGCAGGCTCAGCAAGACAGGATCCAAAAGGGGAGGATCTTCATGTGCGGGGATCCAGGTGCGGGCTGAGAGGGTTGTGTGGGGGGCAATCTGGGTGCGGGTGGCTCAGTGGGGGATCCAGGTGCAGGGAGGAATTTGGATGCACAGGGGCCTGTTGGGGGATTCTGGGGGCAACGGTAATGGGACTCTGAGGATAGGTCCAGGTGAAGGTGGTTGGGGCTCAGCCAGGAGAGAGAGGGGGGTTTGGATGGGGGAGGAAGCAGAGCTCAGGAGGGGCTCTAGGTGTGGGAGGCTCGGGCGGAGGTCCAGATGCTGGGGGAGTGGAGCTCAGGGGTGTGGGGATCTGTGTGCGGGTGGCTTGCCAGGATGGCCCAGGTGCAGGGGCAGTGGGGCTCACGGTGGGGGGTTCTGAATGCAGGGAGTGAGGCTCGACAGGAGGGTCTGGGCATGAGGTGGTCTGAACACCTGGAGTTTGGGCAGAAACAAATTTTATGTATACTCTTTGTAAATAAACATGATTTCGCCAAAGAACATACCTGACTTGTACCAGCAATTTCTAATTCTAATGGAGCAAAATTACTCAAGATATTTAAGTCCAAAGCTGACTGTGAAGAGCTACAAAGGAATCTCACAAAATTGAGAGACTAGGCAACAAAATGGCTCATGAAGTTCAGTATTGATAAGTACAAAGTAATGCACATTGGAAAATATAATCCCTACTATACATACAAAATGATTGGGCCTAAATTAGCTGTTACCACTCAAGAAAGAGCTCTTGGAGTCATGACAGATAGTTTTCTGAAAACATCTACTCAATGCATAGCAGCAGTCAGAAAAGCTAAGAGTATTTAGGAACCATTAGGAAAGGGATAGATATTAAAACAGAAAGTACGAGAATGTCATTATATAAATCCTTGGTACACCCACCCCTTGAATACTGCGTGCAGTTCTGGTCACCCTATCTCAAAAAAAGATATATTAGAATTGGAAAGAGTACAGGGAAGAGCAACATAAACTATTAGGAGTATAGAACAGCTTCCATACAAGGAGAGATTAAAAAGCCTGAGATTGTTCAGTTTAGAAAAGACTAAGTAGGGATATGATCACAGTCTAGAAAATCATGAATGGGGTGGAGGAAGGGAATAGAGAGCTGTTATTTACCCCTCACATAACACAAGAACTAGGAGTCACTCAATGAAACAGGCAGCAGGTTTAAAACAAATAAAAGGAAGTACTTCTTCACACAACACACAGTCAACCTGTGGAACTTGTTGGCACAGGATGTTGTAAAGTCAAAAGTATAGCTGGGTTCGAAAAAGACTTAGATAAGTTCCTAAAGGATAGGTCCATCAACGGCTATTAGCCAAGATGGTCAAGGATGCAAGCCCATGCTCTGAATGTCCCTAAACCTCAGATTGCCAGAAGCTGAAACTGGATGACAGGGGATGAATCACTGAAAATTGCCCTGTTCCATTCATTCCATTACAAGCATCTGGCATTGGCCACTGTCAGAAGACAGGATATTGGTGAAACGGACCATTATTATGCATCTAGTATGGCCATTCTTATGTTCTTATGCACTAAATATTGGCTAATTGCTCAGGCCAAAAGGTACCACAATATTCTGTCAAAGTTTGCATTCAACTTTTTTTGCTATTGGACTCAAACTACATGGATCCCAATTAGTTGCTTTGTTTGCACTGATTTTGCTAGGACTACTCACATGCTTAAAATTAAGCATATGCTTAAGTACAATGCTGGATTAAAGCCAAAGAAGATAACTCACAAACACATCTGGTCCAGATGTTCCTTCAAAGGTAGCCATTGTCAAAGTAGACAATTTGAGCCTAAAAATATTTTTCCCAGGCACAAATGAATAAGACTCCGAAAGATCGTTTTAAAATGAGAAAGAAGCCAGCACTTATTTAGTGGTTCTTGGACCATATTCTGTATAAAGCTATTCATATTTAAGTTATCCCTTTTAATACGGTATGTGCCAGAAGCAAGTGAAGTAGCAATGCTTCCATGCCTTCATAATCTCTGTAAAGTGTTATGCAAAACAGCACACAGCACTGTTAACTAAAAGAAAAAACATTATTATTTATAAGTGTTTCTACAAAGCACATCATTATAGTATCTGACCATCCTCAGCAGTGTACGTATAGCTCTAAGATCCTGCCCTATTTCATTTCAGGCCAGGACACAAAGAATTTTTCCAAACACTCAAATCTCTGATGAAAAACAAATCCTTATGGCTGCTAAATTAGATTCAAAATTACTTAAGGCCAAATTGTCCACAGATACGTTTATGACACCAAATGGCCTTTGCACGTCCATCCCAGGGCAGAATTAGGCCTCAGCAATACACACACATTCAATAGGGGTATGTGTGTGTATTGACAGATTGGTGATTCTTTTAAAAATCCAACTATTAGTAAAAAGTGAAGCCATACTATAATACACAGCCTCTAACTCTCTATTTTTGTATTCAATTTGTTTTTAATGTTCTGCTAGAATTCACAAATCCATCTGTAAACAAGTGAAGCAGGTGGGAAAATCCCACCCATTCCTGGAAACTTTCTGTAGGTTCAGTTACAGAGAAAACATGTATTCAGGGGATGAGAGCACCCCACACCCACCTAACCAAAGCTGCTGCACCCATGAAAAGTCAGGTCTCATTACAAACCAGAAGAATCCAATGATAGTCTAAGTACCACAACAAAATCGTGATGCTCAATTCACCATTAGGGTTACCACCCATCCGGGTTTTACTGGACAGTTCAGTTTTTGATTTCCTCAGGTCCCATTTAGGGCACCAAAAGTCCAGTTACCACAGCATGGGGGGAGGTGCCAGGTCATTAACCCACACCAGCGCCTGCTCAGCTGGGGCTGCCTCCTACTTGCAGGCAGGCTCCTTGAGACAATCCAGCAGGTGACAAGGGTGAGGAGCTAGTGTCAGAGGTGGAACCTTAGGGAGAAGAGGCGGAGACAGGGCAGAGTTGGGGGAAGAGGCAGGACGGGGTGGGGCCTTGGGGGAAGAGGTGGGGCAGGGATGGAGACTCGGAGTCCAGTTACCAGCAATTTTAAAGGTGGTAACTATTCACCATAGCTCAAGTCTCACCAGTGGATCCTAGAATACAATTCCAGGATACAGGCTGTTATCTAAACTGTTGTGTAGTCCTTGGGGTAGTTTGCTGTGCTGTACTATGGGGTAGTAGCTCTCTCCTTAGGGATACCTAGTACCATGAGATTTCCTCTTAATGCCAAAAACTCTATTCTATTTGCAATTTTTTGTATTCCAGGTCTTCACCCATTCCCTCCAAGATAATGTCTATCACTCTGAGTGGCTGATGTCATTACCCATCTGTGATAGGGTTTGGGGGCCAAGCAATCTTGTGATCAGTAAACCCAACTCCTGGCCCTTTGCATCTCTGTCAGAGCAGTAGAAGCACCTGTTCCTGACCTTAAGCTGGAAATCTTCAGCTTTCCACCCACACCTGGGCCTTGGCTCTTAAGGGGTTGAGACAGGGGGACCAGGGCCCACTATCTCCACCAGGTCCCAGGCCATGATCCCGTGTGATGCCACACCAATGGGTTCTCCTTACAGCAAGCCTAAGTCCACTGCCGTGGGCTATTTCCAACCTATAGGTCCATTTGGCTTAGGGCATGGCCCTTCAGTCCAACAGTCACTCATCAGCAAAAAAGAGTCCATATGAACAGGCCCCTGTAGTAACTGCTGGTTCCCAAATAGGATGATAGTCGGAGAAGGCTCTTTCTGTGGGTCTCCCTCGCTCTGTGGTCCCCTCTCAGCCCCTGTCCAGCTCCCTCTCTCCAGCAGCCTGTCCACCACCCTCTGCCCAGGCTGCTGAGATCCCATTTAAGCCACTCCACCAGTCGGAGCATGCACGGAAGATCCAGAGGTGTGGAACTACCTGGGCCCAGTATTGCGTTTTAACTCCTTCGGGCTCAGTGTGGTGCTTGTATAACCCTACCACCGCACCATCTAATCAGAAGACTGCAGGTCACAGCTTACGTAGCACATAGTAGTGTGGCTATGGTCAATACAACTTCATTTACCTTAGCGGCAGGGTACATTTTTCAAACGTGCCTATGTGCGTTAGGCTCCTAAGTGCCTAAGAGCCTTTTTGAAAATGGGACAGTGGCACTTTTGAAAATTTTACCACAAGCAAGTCTTATTGCTCTGAGTCCTCCTAGGGCTCTGCTTTCTTTTCCCATTCCTGTCAATGACATACCAGCTCTCTATAGCCAAAGACTGAACCATAACAATGCCTGCTTATGGCAGTCAGAATACGGCTGAACCTTATTAATCCACACACGGAACCCTGGCTGTCTCCCCAAGTCTCAGCAGAGCTGTATTAGCGGAGGTGTGTGGTGAGGTCTCCAATTACTGAGACTTCATTATTTTTACAAAGTATACTGCACAACAGTTATTGGTGCATTATGAAGTATTAGCATAAATAATTAAAACTGGACTAGAATTGTCAAAATAAATGAGTAAAGAACATTCACTAATGGAACAACCCTGCTTTTTAATTGTGTTGATTCACTTGGAGGCAAATCCACACTGATTAGCTGGGCCAAGGGCTAGGCAAATGAGCAGGAATAAGGGTTTCTTTCCCCCGCTTCCACCCCAGTGCAGCTACAAAGCTGCCCCAAGGAGGCTACTGCAGCCTAATGGCTAAACACACAAAAGCCCTGACGCGGCAGGTGGAAAGAATGGGAAGACCCATCCAGTTGCAGTATCTCAAGCCACACCTCAGCCTGTCCAGCCCCCACGCTGCCACTTCATGGCTGCCCCCAAGCAGTTGATCTCTATGTTGAGCACATCTGCATCCAGCTCCTCCCATTGCACAGCAGAACCACCCCAGTTCCGCAGCTTGGAGAGGTTCCATGTACTCACCCATCTCCTTAGGCACAAATCCCATCGAACTCAGTGACAAAACTAGCATTAACTTTGTGGAGTACAGGGTCAGCCACTTGTTTGCTAAAGGTCCAATCCTGCAATGCTTTGATCAGATGAGTCATCCTTTGCTTTCTATCGAAAATCAAATGCAGCTTGAAATCTGTCTTGCTAGCTTTCACAATATGTATTATTTTTCTTAAACCCCAAGCTCCTAGAGCCATGTGATCAGCTGAGAGTCTCAACTTTCTTTAAGTAAGTTTCAACCATGGTTGCCAAGAAAAACTTGAAAATGGGACCCAAGTGCACTCTAAAAGCAAATAAAAAGAACCCAGAATGTTCTATTTAAAAAATGCATGATTTGGGGGGCCTGAATCTTGTTATTTTATATATTTATATATATATATAGGCAATACAGAATCTGTAATTTCTTTAAGGCAGATGACTGGGTTCCTGGAGTTTTTACAATATGCAACAGTGCATCTAATTAAATAGTGATTTAAATGAGTACAAGGCAGTGCATCCTAATTTGGTTTTTTGTTGGGTTTTACAATTATCTAGGTTTATTGATTTTAATAATGTAAAAACAAAACCAAAAAAAATATTTTCTTTATTTTTAGGTAGGAGTCTTGAGTACATGATTAACCCAAAGCTGTAGACAAACATTTCAGAATACCATATTTTGACCCTTGCCTTCTGAATGGCAGAGTTTACACCCACTGATAACTTGGACCTCACACACCTCTTCTGTTTGAAAATGCAGCTGTACATATTCCACTAGTGGATTGTTTCCCCCCTTTGATGAGCAGTATCTACTGGCTGATCAAAGTTGTAGCAAACTTGCATTACACAGTCAGCCATGGGCAGGCAATTGATCCATAGGCGAGCAACATAACCTCAATGGACCACGATAAGAGGGACTACTGAAATGTGATCAGAGTTTGATGAGATACTTGCTGGTGGTCCACAAAGATACGGCTGACTGGTCACATGATGCTGGCTCCTTTTTGTTTCTAACAGCTAAGTGACATAGAAAGAAGCTTATTTCAACAGTACTCAGCATGGCCTAACTCTGCTCCCACTGATCCTGATGGGAGCTTTACCACTGGCTTCAGTGGGAGCAGAATTAGGAAAATGTTGAGGTCTTTTGAATAATCCCATCCTAAAATACTTCAACCCTATTGTTCCTCTGCAAATTTGTGTACACAAAGTCAGTCCCTTACATCTCTCTAAAAGTACAAAGATTCAAAAAGTTCAATAACAGAAGGTTGTTGAGGGTGGAATAGATCTGGACAAGGAGAAGAAGTCTGAAGATAAATGTGAGAAGAGAGGGACAGGCAGTAGAAACAAAAATGAAACGGTTTGAGCAGCATATTCCAGAAGTCTTGAGATCTTTCTGAGTGTAGCCTTCATTGATCTGAGATCTACCATACCATTTTCTCAGTAGAAGGGAAAACCCATAATGGCAGCAGGCCGTAAAAGAGACCCAGTTTGGGAATAAGAACCATTCAAAAAATATGTTTGCTGATGATGTTTTAAAGAAAGTCACACCAGTGAACTGGTAGAAGTCACTTAAGCATTTGTATTCAGAGATTGTTGAAGTGATCATCTCACTTTTAACAGCAGTAGCCTTTTCTGCCAGTGTAGAAAGAATATTTTCTTCCTTTGGACAAATTCAGGGGTGGGCAAAGTATGGCCCGTGGGTCACATCCGGCCCGCAGGACTGTCCTGCCTAGCACCTGTATTCCCGGTCAGGGGGGCGGGGCTACATGCTCCTGTGGGAGACCGGGGCAGCATGTCTAGCTCCGGCCAAGCTGCCAGACGCGCTGCTCTAAGCGGCGTGGTACAGGGGCCAGGAGGTTGGATAAGGGGCAGGGAGTCCCGGGGACAGTCAGGGGGTTGGATAGGGCAGAGCTTCTGGGGGGATGGTCAGAGAACGGGAATGGGGGGGGTTGGATAAGAGCAGGGAGTCCCGGGGGCCTGTCAAAAGGTGGGGGTGTGGATAGGAGTCGGGGCAGTCCAGGGACATGGAGCAGGGAGGGTTGGGAAGGGCATGGGGTTCGGGGGGGGCAATTAGGGAAGAAGGAGCAGGTGGGCTTAGATACGGGGTTGGGTCCCAGGGGTGGTTAGGGGTGGGGGGGGTCTCTGGAGAGGTCGATCAGGGACAAGGAGCAGGGAGAGTTGGATGGATAATGGTTCTAAGGGGGGCAGTCAGAGAGCAGGGAGTGGGACGGGGTCGGACAGTGGGAGAGGCGAGGCTGTTTGGGGAGGCACAGCCTTCCCTACCCGGCCCTCCATACAATTTTGCAAAGCCCTCAGGCCAAAAAGTTTGCCCACCCCTGGACTAATTCATTCCAAACTGAGAAATTGTTTTGGGCCTGAAAAAGCAGGAAAACTTGTTTTTCTTTTCCAGATTATGAACAAGCAGGAAAATGAAGGTGAAGACGACTGAGTTAGCTGCAGAAGCCAATATTTTAAGTTTCTCACGTTGACCTGGCTGACATAGTCAATTTAATGTTTGATTTGGTTTGCTTTTTTTAAATTCATTTAACTATTTTAGTTAAAAACAATTTTAACCAAAAGAAACCTGATTTTAAAAAAAACTTGAATGTTTAACTAAATTCAAAAATTCATATGCTTGTTTTGTTAAAATATTATATGTTTGCTGTTGAAGAAAAAATCCAGAATACATAAAGTTGTTGTTTTAGTTAAATAAAACAATTTAAATGTCTGTCTGGTGATGTTCTCCTCCAAATATAACATGGCAAGAAAATCCTCCAAATATTAATGATTAACCTGTTGAATTGGAGATAGTTCACCTCCCACTGACTTCATAAATATCTACTTCAATTACCTTTGGTAAATGAAATAATCAAACAATCATTCATTTTCTGATATAGCTGTAAAATTAATCTGAAAATTTTTCAAAATAAATCACTTAAAAATGTATAGTATGTACCTTCTAAAAATGAAACCTACATCTACCTCTGAGTTGTCAAGAATATGTATTAAGTTTATAACAACCCATACATATGCACTTTTATGTAGAAATCCATGATTAAATTGAATCTTCCTGACTAGTGATTTAAAACATGATTTAAATCAAATCCACCCTGAATGAAGAGAAGGCAGTGATATAGGAAAGGCAAGCTAGCCCCATGGGGTACAATGTGGGCCATAAAAAAGTGCTCACCAAAATAACTTGAGTAAAGTGTGACAAATGTGAAGCCATGAAACTATAAAAAGCTATTTTATTTACTTTAGGAATAAGAGACCCTAGAAGTCTTCTTTGGTTAACATGGGGATTGATCCTGATCCCATGCAGGCCAATGGCCATGGGTAATCTGATCCCAGTCCTGAAGGCTGCTGAGTTTCCACCTCACAGAAAGTGCTTAGACCTTAGCCCTTACTCATGTAAAATTCCCATTGAAATGAACAAACCAGATCCTGAGAAATGTTGAGCACTCATTATTCATGGAAGGAACTGCAGTCATCTCAGCATTTGGCCCATCATGTGTGCCTGGTAGATGCTCTTCTTATATAGAGCTCATCCCTAGAGTGTCTGAGCACCTAACAAGTTATTTCGGATACCTTTTCCAATATAGGAACTGTTTGCATCAGTAATACATAATAAGTGTGTATCACATGCTCAAAATATGCTAGATACTTTTCAAATACATAAGACACACTCCTGCCCCAAAAAGCTTCCAAAGAAACAAAGAGCAAATGATGGTTGAGGGGAAAGGATATGACATACAAAGTGATCAGAGTGATGGCTGGCACATGGGTTAGTTTTATGGGGGAGGGGAGTCTTGTAGGAAAAGGTGCTCCAAGATTTTGTTCGATTTTTGAATGCCTACAAAACCAAGTACAGCTACAATGCTGTAAAATTAGGGGTTTAAAGAGTGGTTTAAATGAGACAGAGTGGAGCACAGACAAACAGATTTTGGAAGTTCATTCAAACCATATAGGATTGCCCAGAACCAAAGTGAGTCATGACCCCTTTTTAAGGGGGCTCCCAGGCTGGCATTAGACTTGCTGGGGCCTAGGGCTGAAGCCAAAGCTCAAGCCCTTCTGCCTGGGGTCAAATCTTGAATCCTGAGCTCTGAATGGTGGGGCTCAGGTTACAGACCCTCTGCATAGGGCTGGAGCTCTTGGGCTTTACCCTGCGCCCCTAGGGCGGCAGGGCTCTGGCTTCAGTCCACCCTCCTGGGGTTGTGTAGTAATTTTTGTTGTCAGAAGCGGGTCGTGGTGCAATGAAGTTTGAGAACCTTTGGCGTAGAAGAAGATGAAAGTGATTGTGAGAGAAGGCTGCACATGGACTTCAAGTTTTTTCTCTCAAAAGTCTCTTGTCTTAAAATCAGAAAAACAACAAATTACAGTACTCAATTATAAAATACAGAGCAAGAGATATAGCTTGTAACCTCTATCAGAGCTAATATATACCTAACGGATTCCTATCCATTGTCATAAGCTTTCCTAAGTCACATACCCAGTTCGAACCAGCTGCTCTACTAGACTGAAAAAATGCCACATTATCTAGAGCTTAGTTTTTCAAGCAGTTCAACCTTGATACTTTAAACAAAGCAAAACAGAAAAACAATGTCCCGTTTCATATGACATACATCATGAAAACAATCTAAGTTAAATGAGCGGAGGGGAGGTTTAGCAATAAGTATTCTACCACTACACAAAAACTCATCTCAACAATGAACCTGAACTTGCACTCCTTATTTAATCAAAACTTCCATGAACTTCAGTGGGAGACTTGTCCAATGGCAGGATCAGAGCCTTAAGCTCAATAGCTCTACTCAGGTGAGTAAACACTATTTGTACGATAAAAATTGGCAGGCTCAGGCCACAGATCCACAATCTACACAGACTAGAGTCTTTACTCGTCTCTGATAAAACCATCAACTTCTACAATAACTCCTCAATCTTCCTGCACAGAAATTTTGTCCAGTATGCTTTACAGCATTTTTTAAAACCAGTGATAACCAATATCCTCACTGTTTTGCAACTGCATCCATGCAACATTATAAAACAAATATATTTTAGTGGGACACTGGAAACTTAAAAATCATATGTTGCAAATAAATTTATGTGTCTATGATACATCTTACATTATTTTAAAATGCAAGAATTTTAGAAATCAGCATGCTGGTCAGTCTTCATGCTGTCCTTTCTGCAGTTCTCTCATTCTGGCCAAGTGAAATCAGTTTCACTTTCAAGCTCTTAGTGATACTATGATTGGGTTTCATTAACTGAAGGTGGATGTTTATTTGTTTTTAAAACTACTGTTTTAATGCATTTTTTAAAATGTGCAAACATTTCTACGGCCTTTCATTTTCTAAAAGCGTGTTTATAACCACATTTAACATTTTGGGGCTAGATTTAAGTTGACAGTGTCCCTTTAAGCACTTTGATCCTTAAAATCTATCATAATTAGTCCTTGTTCCATCTCTTTTTTCCCAGATTTCATAAAATACAGTTTTCAACATGTGCATTCAAGAGAATGTATTTGTATAAAGACATGAGAAAGCCTTTTAAATAAAACAGCCTCTCATTTTAGAAATCTTGATGATGGCAAAAAAAAAAAGGCATATTTTTAATCCATAATGAGATCTTGGAAATTTTCTCCTTCTCCAGAACAAGTTCCAATGAGCAGTATGCCTACAATGATAAAGCAAAACAGTGGCATAATATGCATCTTCTATGAGAAATTCCCACACCCGTTTCAGGGTTTAGCCTTTAAAATAATGTTAACTCACATGTGCACTGGCTGGATGACACTATATTCTTTTCTCCAGGGCCAGTCTCCCTGAATCCAGGCTCTCTACGAATACCCTAGTTACCAGCCCCAAGACAAAGCCAATTCCATTCAGCACCTGTTTTTCAGAGCTCTCCGGGTAGCCTCACCACCGCAATCGACTGCTCTTGCAACGGGTTGTTTTGCACGCGGGTGTCCTGGTGTCCAGCTCCCAAAGCTTCCAACCAGAGCCAGTGGACTTTACGGGCTGCAGGACACAAGAGTGGGGCACCTCTTGGACCTCCGCTCAAACCTCCCCCCAGTCATTAGAGGAGCAACACAAAAGGCAACCACACCGGGATGACAACACAACCCATCTATCCCCCCCGCCCCAGCCATACAAACAACACACCGCTGGCGATCATCCCAGCTACTCACACGAAGGCATGATACAGCAGCGCCCACCCTCTGGGTCTCTCCAGGGCATCATAGATTAAAGTTTGGATCCTCCTGTACTTGGCATTGTTCCTCTTGACGGGTCTGCTCAGGGGCGTTTTGGCCAAAAGCCCGATCCCTTGCGGGTTCCTCTTCCCCCCCGCCTCCTTCCCGGCTCCCTCCAGCAGCAGGGTCCCATCTTTATCGGCTCCCGCTCCCAAGGCCAGGGAGCCCTGCTCCGGGTCCCCCGCCGCCGGTCCTACTTGCTTCTCGTCTCGCCCCCCGCCGCCGGCGCTCCCCGCGGCCGCTGCCCTCCTGGACTTGAGTCCCATCTTTCCCGCTGGTCCCGAAAGGCGCAGCTGGAGGTGAGCAGCAGCTGGCGGAGCCCCAATGCCATGATCCGAGCTCCCCTCCAAAAACAGGAAAGAAAAAAAAAGAGAAGACGGCGGGGGGTGGGGGAGGGGAGGGGATCACGTCGCTGTCAGCCCGTCCTCACTGAAGGGGCGCAGCGGCGGCGGCATGACGGCAGGAGAGAGGTGGGGGGCGGCGGCACCTGGCCCAGCCGGGGGAGGACACCACGGCCGAGTTTAGGGACGAGCCCGGGGCCCGAGTCCCGTCTCCTCCCCCTCCCCCCCCCCCCACCGCCGGCTCACGCTAGGGAGTGGCCCATTGTATGTCCCCAGCAAATAGCAGCGCGGCCCCCCCGTGTCTAGTCATTCACCGTGCAGGGGGCTCGGGGCCGCCGCTCAGTGCGGCGGAGCCTCCGGGCGCGGGGGGGGGAGGGGGGCGAGCCCGGCAAATTCCCCCCCCCCGCGGGGGGGGGTTATTCCCCCGGCCCCGCCCTTTGCAGAGCGAGCCCCAGATGCGAAGGCCGGGCTCGGGGCGCTAACAGCGGCCGGGCAGGGGGATCCCTGCGCCCGCCCGCCCGCCACGGGGAAGACCCCGCTTGGGAAGCCGGGGATCCCCCGGCCGCGTCAGCCGCCTCCCCCTGCAGCCGCGGCGGGGGGAGGGGGGATTCCGCCCGGGCTGGG
>ML677383.1:3860554-3949132 GCA_007922305.1 Dermatemys mawii
CCCCCTGCCCAGACCTGGTTCTTTCTCTGTACAAGGAGGTGCCTGCCTCTCTCAAAGCGCCCCTCCCACTGTACCCCCAATCCCCTTGGGCCAGACCAAATTCTGTCTCAGTATGAGGAGGTGCTTGCCCACACCTCCCTCCATCCCCCCAAGGCTAGATCCAGTCCTGGCCCTGTAGCTAATGTCTGCCCCCAAGGCCAGACCTGGTTCTGAACTAGAGACTGTTGCTACTGTCTCCATACATGATTACCCCCTTAACCCTTCTTCCATCCAGCCCCATATTGCTTCCACCAACCCAAACTTGGCTCCGGCCTAGGAAGTGCTTCCATTGCCCTAATGCCTGTTTTGCATCAGGATGTGCTTCTAAATCCTAATCTCAGGATGAGTTAAACCTGTACAGTGCACATACCTCACACTGTCAAAACCTGAGTGCTAAATCTGAATCTTCATCACATCATTACATAGGAAGTGGAGAAAAATGAGGAACAATTCATCACAGTTTCAAAAGCGAATGTTTAAGTCCAGTTGCAGACAGGGGTGCTAATTTATCTTTCCCTGCCAAGTGGGGTGACCAGACAACCCCATACTATCAGGACCATTCTGATATTAGGGGTTTTGTCTTACATAACAATTATAACCACAACCATCCCAGAAAAAAAAGTGTAATCTTGTTATCCACTCACCCTACTGTCAGAGGAATGTTCAAATGTCCATAGCAATGGATGATACATAGTCAAGTGTACCACTTCCTTTGGCTTTTCTACCCAATACAGTAGGGAGAAAAGTTAATAATTTCATTTCAATTACAATTGCTCAAGCCGTTTAAGCCCTAAACCTGACCAGCACTAACTTCCAGATTCTCATTATCCAGTTTAAAAAACCATTGCTGTGTTAATAAAAATGTTTAGAATTGCCCTACTGCATGCATGTGCACATGGAGTCATTATTGTGTTTGCAGACTGCTACAAACAATCATTTGCACTCACTGTGAAGCAGTTAAATTGCAAAGAGGGTAATCCTCTGATTTCAGTAGGCTTTGTATCAGGCCCAATGGGACTGTGCTATTGCTTCTGATAGTGCTGATGCAAAAGGTCTGATCCTTCAGTATACCTTCTGGCAAAACTCGTTTGTTATCAGAGGAGGTTTGCCTGATGCAGCACTCCAGGATAAGTGCTATTATGTGTTTTGGCGTGATGAGGCATTATGCTCCATTATTATTATTTATTATGTGTTCCTGGCAGCACATAACACATGCTAGCATGATAGCTAACATCTTGGCTGACAATAGGGATTTTCCAGAATCAAATACATATGTTTCTATAGCTGAAGCTACAGAACCAAGCTCTGTAGCTGGGGGGTGGTACCAGATTCAAGTCCTCTGTGGATTAGGCACAGAGATGGATATGTGCCATGCACTGACCAGTGGGTTACACCATGCTCTTTCCAAACAGAAATAAGGATTGTAAGGCACTTCCACTCTGAAGTCAGGCAGAGGAACAGAGTTAAGGAAAAGGCATATGACTTAAGTAGGCAAATATGATGCTTGGCTGCATCTTGGGCTAGTTGTTCCAAATCTTCCAGATTCTTTGTAGTTAGCCTGGAAAAAGTGGGTTTTGAAGCAGGACTTGAATACAGAGAAGCACTGTATTCTCAATGATCTGAAAGAAAAGATAAAATCATTGCTGGTACACAAAGTTTAGTGGAGTGGTAAATAATGGTGAGGACAAATCAACGATAGAACACTCTGGATAGAAGTTCACTTGGAAAACTGTACACAAACAACATGAATTTTAGTAGAGTCAAATGTAAGGCCATACATTTAGGAATGCAGAAAGCAGGTCATGCTAAAAGAATGGGGAACTGCAACCTGAAGAAACAGTAACCCAGGAAAGGTTTTAGTAGCCATAGTAGATAAATAACTGAACATGAGCTCCCACTGTGATGCTGTAGCTAAGTGTGATCCTTGTATGAATAAACAGATGAATATTGAGGAGTAGGGAGCTGGAATTAACTGTAATGAGACCAGCACTGAAATGCTGCATCCATTACCAGTGTCCACACTTTAAAAAGTGCTGCTGAAACTATGGTGAAGAGCTACAAGAAAGACTCACAGACAAAGAGAAAGTTTGCTACTAGAGAACTCTTTAACCTAGCACCCAAACGTGTAAACAATCCAATGTCAGGAGGTGGAATCTAGACAACTTCAAACTAAAAATAAAGATGCCAGTGAAGTGAAGGTAACCAATCACTGGACCAACTTACCAAGGGATGTGATTGATTTTACAATATGTGAGTCTTTACATCAAGGTTGCATGTCTTTTTAAAAGATATGCTCCAGTTTAAACAGAAGTTATGGTCTGGGTTATGCAGGAGGTCAGACTAGATTATCTTAATATTGTGCCAACACTTAAAAAGGTTCAACAGGATGACCTGAGTAATCATAGGCCTGTCAGTTTGACATTGATCCAGGGCAAGATAATGGAGTGGCTGGTATGGGACTTAATGAGTAAAGAATTAAAGGAGGGCAATATAATTAATGCCTATCAACATGAGTTTATGAAAAGTAGGTCTGGTCAAACTAACTTGGTCTCTTTTTTGGATGAGATTACAATCTTCTGATAAAGGTGTTAGTATGAATATAATAGACTTGAGGAAGGCATCTGATGTCAAGAAGAGCTCTAGGTAAGCTGGAAAGCTTGTCTCTATCACCAACAGAAGTCAGTCTAATAAAAGATATTACCTCACCCATCTTGTCTCTATAAAATGAACATGGCACACATTAGCTGAATTAAAAGCTGGATAACTGATAAGTCTCAAGATGTATTTGTAAATGAGGAATCCATTGAATGGGTATGTTTCTATTAGGTCCAATAGGGATTGTTTTTTGGCTCTGTGCTCCTTTATATGCAGGATGGCTGCCTGCAGGCCTATATACTGAAAGCTGGTGTTCTTCCTGGTGATGCAGAGCAAGAATAGCCATGTTAATTTGAGGTTACTCAAAACACAGGAAATAACTCATTTTCCAAATAGAAAAAGACTCTACTTGAAGGCAAAAAAGTACTAGGTCAGATCTTTAGAACCTCAGAGTTGGAAGGGACCTTAGGAAATCACCTAGTCCAACCCCCTGCTCAAAGCAGGACCAAACCCTAATTTTGTCCCATATCCCTAAATGGCCCACTCAAGGATTGAACTCACAAGGCTGGGTTTAGCAGGCCAATGCTCAAATCACTGAGCTTTGTCTCCCCCTTTGTTGCTGAGGAACACAGTGCAAAAGTAGCTGGCGTGAAGATGACTCTTACTGTTATCCTGGGCATAGGCTGAAGGCTGTTCTAATGTATGCTGGTTGCCAAAAGCAACCAGAGACTGGCAGAAAATTTGGAATCCGTCAGTTGTCCTCCACCAGCAAAGATGGAAGTGGCATAAGAGCCTCTATGCCTGATTTAATCCATCACAAGAGCCTCTCCATGCACAAGGATGATCCTTCCACATCATGCCATCAGTAAGGCCAGGATATCTATTGCCAGATTGTGCTGGCCCATGGTTTTCTTGCTCCTTTAGAAACACAGGGGAAAATAAATCTTAACCTCTAACAATTATGAGAGACAAAAATCAATAAAGTTGACTTTTACATAAAATCTCAATGTCATTAAAAGATCATCATGAGCCAGCCAAAGGATCCTCAACAATTCAATCCTGCTTACCTGACCCGATCCACAAACTGTTGTGGCACCCCATGCACTGAGCTCCTGCGTTCTCAGCCTTGCACAGCCATTCTGCGTAGCGCTTGGCCCACGCCCCATCCTGCTGTCCCTGAGGTCAATGGGAGCTGCATATTGCATAGGCTTAATTTATTAGTAGCTACCACAAGTGAGTGGGGATGGGAGTCATGTGAGCCCCATGTAAATAAAGAGGACTACGGATCCTTGGAAGAGAATCCCAGCTTTCATTCATGTAATTCTTCTGCCAGGTGTCGACAGCAGTGACCGATCAGTGGCTTCTAAGACTTTTGATAGAGTCCTCCCCACCACAGAGACACTCCCAATAGCAAGCAGCCACCTTTTCTTCCTCTCTTGCCATCCTCAGGCTCTGGGCAGACTCCCTTTCCCAACTGAGCCTGATGGCAGTCATGGTCCCAAGCACATTTACGGCAGATGTTTTGTCCAGGGCCATCTCTAGGCCCCAGCAAAGCAAGCACGTGCTTGGGGCAGCACATTTCCAGGGGCAGCATTCCAGCACCGGCCATCCCTTTTTTTCGGAAAAATCCACCAATGTACGGGAAAAAAAATACACGAAGATCAAAAAAATCTCCAGTAGTGCTATAGGAGCGTGACATGAAAAATATCATGTCACGTCATGACACAGTCACTCAAAATGTAAACGTGAGTATATGTGTTAACGATAACGGTTATTGATTAAATCAGGAAACACTATTACTTGCGTGTACTGTGCTGCCCTGTTGGAGCCATTTGCACCAATTTCCGTGTCACGTTGGTGCCAGTGGTTTAGCGTGTGGTATTAATATTTTGCTTGTGTTTGAACTTGTTTTAAATCGCTTCAACTTTCAAAGTAATCAAACCTTGGTAAAGGTGAGTAAAGCATTTATTTATTTACTTATTCTAACTACAAATTCTGTTTTCATTTTTTTTAATTTTAAACAGTCAAAAAGAAAAACAAACATTGCAAAGTGAAAACGTGTAAAAGTCAAAAAAAAAAAGAGGGGAGAGCAGCCAAAATTTTTTTTGCTTGGGGCAGCAAAAAACCTAGAACCGGCTCTGGTTTCATCCTTGTATTTTCTAACAAAGTCCACAGCAATTTATGGCCCCCAAACTCAAACTGTTCCTATATGTTCACCAGAATGCCCACATCTGTCCTGGAGCTACAATGACAAGGAGGCCTGGCCCATTCGGTCAGCTTTCCTGGGTCTGACTGCGACAGATGCTGGGAGAGAATACCCTGGACAGTGGCGCGAATACAGTGGTATGGTACGATATGTCGTGCCAATGAGATATTTATAGCCGGTACGCTGTACTGGAAAGACACAGGAGGAACAGAATGTGGGGCTGCCCAGCAGCTCCACACTGGCAGTTCCTATTGTGTGGCTGTACTGCCCCCAAGTCCCACCTCCAGCCCTTCCACGCAGCTGCGTCTCCTGTCCAAGGCCTGTACAGCAGCCCCACGGTTTGCTGCTTTCGCCGCTGTGATTTCAGAGAGCTCTGTGGTTCAGAAGTCTCTGGTGCAGGAGGATACGTCCACTGACTGGTGGACTGTTTCTCCAGCCAGGAAAGAGACGTGCATACAATGCTCATGCCCCTTTTATGGCTCTTTCTTTCGGGCATTGTATGTTGGCGCCAACAAAGAGCCACAAATACCACAAAATACACCACCTTAACTGCAAGTGTTTGTCATATTCCCAAGAGGCTTTTCCCAGGCTCAGCCACACCCACCACCTGTAACCTCCTTGGCCCTAGCTTCCTCTTCCTTATATATATGCTGACCAGCCATGTGAAATGCAGGAAACTTGACTTTTTCCAGGCTGTTGTGTCTACCTTGTCACAATGCCATATTCAAGCAAACTTCCCCAGTGATAAGAGGCAGTGTCACCAGCCTCTAACATTCAAAAATCAGATGACTGCCTTTAAATCAAGACATTTTAAAACTAATAATTTTGGGGAGGGTTCTTTGTCTTTTGGTTTCTGAACCTTTAGGATGCACTTGCTTCACGTTTTCAAGCTTTTGTCAGCAACTAAGAAGCTGGAAACTTACTTTTAAAATAAATAACTAAAGGTGAGATGCTCATGCAATATCTTGGTCCTAGAAGTTTGAGCTTTGAAAAAACCCACCCTAAATATCACAAGACTTATGATCAACTTGAGAGAGTTAGTAACACTAAGGTGGGGAAGAACATGTAGCAGAATTGTTTCTATACAGAATTCAGAGTAGCAGCCACACCATCACATCAGCCATGCAATCAAGGGCTCATTCACCTGCACATCTGTCAATGTGATGTATGCCATCATGTGCCAGCAATGCCCCTCTGTTATGTACATTGGCCAAACTGGACAGTCTCTATGCAAAAGAATAAATGGACACAAATCTGGCATCAGGAATCATAACATTCGAAAACCAGTAGGAGAACACTTCAGTCTCCCTGGTCACTCAATAATGGACCTGAAGGTGACAATTTTAAAACAGAAAAACTTCAAAAACAGACTCTAATGAGAAGGTGCTGAACTAGAATTAATTTGCAAATTGGACACTATCAAATTAGGGTTAAACAGAGACTGGGAATGGCTGGGTCATTACACTGATTGAATTTATTTCCTCATGTTAAGTATCCTCACACCTTCTTGTCAACTATCTGATATGGACCATCTATGGATTATGATATGGATTATCACTATGAAAGGGTTTTTTTCCTCCTGCTGATAATAGCCCGTCTAAATTAAATAGCTTCTTAGAATTGGTATGGCAACTTCCACCTTTACATATTTTCTCTGTGTGTGTGTATATATTACATACTTGTTTTCAGTAGCTACCGGTGTGGTGCTCTGCTCTTGTTCAATGATGATATCAGTAGGCTGCGTGCGTGTTCCCTCTGTGTGCAGCCCCTGCTCTGCGCAGATAGCTGACCCAGCAGACCCCAAGAGAACCCCCAAAGACCACAGACTCTAATAAGGTACGAAGGCACCCTTGCCAGGTTTATTGTCAAACAAAGCACAGTGATAGTTTCTTATAGACCCATAAAGAGTCTCTACAAGACATATTACAAATTCGTGCTCCCTGACGGTGGACCAGCTCAATCAGTGATGGACTTCCCACTGCCCCCTTTCACTGGACAAAGACACCACCACAGGGTCATATTCTTACACAAAGGTACAAACAAGTTACACATCATTCCTGACGTATTGAGGTGCATCCCCTCTACGTAGTAAGGTGCCGCCTCTCACCTTGTACATGTTGGTTCGAGCAAAACAACTCTATCCATCATATTACCCTTTTGCCCCTGTCTTTAGGATGGGTCAGCCTGTTCCTTGTTATCTGTATCGAATGTACAAATGTTCTGGTACCTCATAGGTTTGCACCATCAGCCCTTTCCTTGCCAGCTTCTGTGAGCAGGGCCTGCCTCTAGCTCACAGCTTAACTTTGCTTTATGTTATCAAAGTCTTAACCATTACTTTAGCTCAGGCCTGAGGCCTTATACTGGGCCTCTGATACAAGGGTTCATGTTTCAGGTCCTCGTCTTATCACAGTACTGTCTTTCCATTCTATGCATCCGATGAAGTGTCCTATAGCCTATGAAACTTTTGCTGTAATAAATTTCTTCGTCTCTAAGGTGCCACAAGTATTCCTATTCTTTCTACACAGAATGATTTTCCACACATTATCAATCAATTTTAAAGCTGCTGAGCGGTGCTTAGTGTGACAGAGCAAAGGGTTGGCTTTCTGATTGGAGTCAGTACATCATTCTGACCCATAAGAAATGAAGGGTAGGAATAAATGATCAGGGTTCAGAATGGAGAGAGGTAAATAGTGGTGTCCCCCCAGGGGTCTGCACTGGGACCAGTACCAATCAAAATTTTCATAAACTATATTGAAAAAGAGGTAAACAGTGAGGTGGCAAAATTTGCTGATGATACAAAACTACTCAAGATAGTAAGTCTCAGGCAGACTGCAAAGAGCTACGAAGAGAATTCACAAAACTGGGTGACTAGGCAACCAAATGGCAGATGAAATTCAATGTTGATAAATGCAAAGTAATGCACACTGGGAAACATAATCTCAGTTATACATATAAAATGATGGGATCTAAATTAGCTGTTACCACTCAAGAAAGAGATCTTGGAGTCATTGTGAATAGTTCTCTGAAAACATCCTCTCAATGTGCAGCGGCAGTCAAAAAAGTGACCAGTATGTTAGAAATCATTAAGAAAGGGACAGATAGTAAGACAGAAAATATCACAGTGCCTCTATATAAATCTATGGCACACCCACCTCTTGAATACAGTGTCCATCTCAAAAAAGCTATATTGGAATTGGAAAAGGTTCAAAAAAGGGCAACAAAATTGATTAGGGGCATGGAATGGCTTCCATATGAGGAAGACCATGGGCTGGTGGTAAATAAAGAGAACCACTATCCTCCATTCAGAAAAATAATTCTCTCTCTAATGCTGCTTGAGATCTGTCACAGACCTCTTCTGTTGTCAGAATCTATCCATTACTAGCACCTCTGCACACGGCTTTGTTTAAACACTGTAGCTTAATGCTGACTCCATCCAGTCTTTTTAGGTCAAAGCTCTACTCAGTTTCACATGGTTTATCACAACTCAGATATTCTCCTTCCTCTCCATGTGTGGATCTCCTACTGATGTGACCTCTCTTAAAAACAGAGAAGGTGAACCAGGGCAGGAGGCTCTAAGAGCTGAGTTTTTGCCCTTTGTTTGTAGCTGTTCAGGCAGAGTGGATTTTTTTTCTGGTGGCTTTATAGAGGTATGGGTTTCATTGTTTTGAAGTATCATATTTCTAGTTAAATACAGATGTGCTTGTACCCTTAGCTTTCTTTAGCTTCTAACAGCAGAACTAGATAATCATTACACAGCAAATTACAATTCGATTAATTCTTGTACAGTTAAGTCAGGGTTGTTAATTGCCTGCATCGCAGAATAATAAATGAAGCATCCAGTAAGAAAAGAACAGCAAGCTGTTTTCAGGGGGTAGGTGTTGTGTGTGGTATGTGCTCTCTTCGTATGCTGTCCCAGCCCTGCACAGATAGCTGGCTCAGCAGACCTCGATAATCCAACCTAGAAAGACTACAGACTCAGTCTGGTGACAAAGACACCAGGCCAGGTTTATTGCCCTCAGGACAGTCCTAGTGCTCTGGCTCCAGGGTTACAAGTCCCCTAATACATGAGTGCCCTGTGGCAAGGACAGCTCGGTCAGCAGAAGGAGTCTGCTGTTCTCTTGGCCACACAAAGCCCTGACATTTATAGACAAACAACTTACGTTCCACCTTATGTGTTCCATGACATCTGCTTGGTACTTCTCCTTATATCACACTCCAGGTGTCTCAGGCAAACATCCCCTTATGTGGTGTTAGGTCAGGATGTTCCCAACCTCCTCTTCTGGACTGTGTTCTGGAGCATCTGTTGCTTGTTAGGAGTGTCTGTATTTTAACAACACTAGCGCGACTTTTGCCAAGGTCATGTATTGGACAATGAATTTGTAAAAATCTACTTTAATACATGACCTCTGGTTCAGGCCTCAGGTCTTACAGTCCCGACCTGTAACAGTCAGGAATAGCCAGCTTCCAGATGTGCTTCTGGACCACCCTCACGGGTGTGTCATGACACTGGAGGGTCAGGGAAAGCTGTTCACAGAGCTCCAGAACAGAATTGTAGCTTTCTCCATCTGATCATCCCAGGTTCTCATGACAATGTGATCCCACCAGTCCATGCTTGTGGCCCTGCTCCCAAAGTGCCAGTCTACATAAGGGGCATCAGTGGATATACCAAGATTTGTGAGCTGCATCAGCCAGTGCAAGTCTGCCATGTCTGAATCATTGTCCTCCTCTTCCTCCAGCACTTCAGTAGTTCAGAAAATGCTGCCAAAATGTCCCCCAGTGTCTCATGGATGCTCTGCCCATTTCCTAAGACAGGAGTGAAAGCCCAAGCAAGACAAGTTCTTCATATCATGACTCCTCCATGTTTCTGTCTCTGGTTGCCAGGAGCATGCAGACCCAAAAGATGGCTCAGCAGAATGCGTTGGTTGGCTATGACAACCTTCTGAAGCGTGCGGAGCAGACAGTCAAGTTTTCCCACACTGCACCACACAGAACTAGAGCAACTCCAGCTTGGGAGGGTGCTAGGAAACCTGGGATTGACTGGTTTGATTCTGGTCTTTGCAATGCAGTGTAGACACCTGTGACACCCAGATTCTGAAATAATAAATCTAGGCTCAATATTCAGTGTGGATGCTCAAGCCCAGTTTACAAACACTGAACCAACAGGCTCAAGTTCTGCTGGCCTTGGGCTTATGGCGCAGTGTGGACATACCCTTAAACGTCAGACTTGCAATGTTTTCCTCCTTAGCTGAGTTGCAGGATTCACTTGGATGTAGCCCAGGACTCTGTGTGGTGGAAAGCAAGTTTTAAAAAGCCAGGAGCCACCCTCTCCAGCATATCATGCCTGAGACTGTTACTGCCCATAGACTACACTTAAAATCAGAATATGAGCAATTACTAGAGATGATTGAGAATTTTTTTCTACCAAAACTTTCCTCCCCCCACAAAAAATCCATTTTTTGCCAAAAACTAATTTTTTTGCTGCTCTGATTATTTCTTTTTTTCAATTAAAAAATACAAACTGAGAACCTCAACTTTATGTATATATAAATATGCTGAAAATAATTTTGAACTGAAATTTTCAATTTACAAAAAAAATTGTAAGACATTTAAAAATTACTAGCATTTTTCAATCAACTGTGACAATCTGGCAGCAGAAATGTTACCGGTGTTTTGCAGACTCTGGAAGGCTCTTTTGCAGGGCTGGGTTAAGTGGGAAGCAGGTGCTTTCTCCTTGAGTGTTTCCATCTTGGTGCTTCAGAAGCTACACTTTCATTCGCTAAAAAATAAAATCTAACCTTTACAGCTGCTCAGATGAATTTTAAAACATCACTCAAACAGGCATGGGCAAATTTTTTGGCCTGAGGACCACATCTAGGTTAAAAATTGTATGGAGGGCCAGGTAGGTAGGGAAGCCTGGCCCCCTGCCCCTGTCCGACCCTCTCCCACTTCCTACCCCCCTCAGAACCCTCAACTCATCCAACCTCCCCTGCTCCTTGTCCCCTGACCACCCCTTTCTGAGGCCCCCACCCTAAATGCGCCCCCAGAACTCCACCCCTACTCAAGCCCCCCTGCTCACTGTCCTCTGACTGCCTCAACCTCTATCCACCCCCACCCCTCCAACAGACCCCTGGGACTCCCTGCCCCTTATTCAAGGTCCTGGCCCAGCCCCAACCCCCTTACCATGCCGCTCAGGCCTGCCAGAGTGAGACACACTGCCCCGCCGGAGCTTACAGCCCCACCCCCTTACCACACTGCTCAGAGCGGCAGGAGCTTAGGACCTGCCAGAGCTAGCCCTGCTGCTACAGCATTGCCCAGGAGCAGCGGGCCAGAGCGCCGGTGATGCGGCACGTTAAGGCTCTGAGAGAGGGGGGGAAGGCAGGAGACCGGCAGAAGCAGCCTCCCCAGCCGGGAGCTCCGGGGCTGGTCAGGAAGGGCCCCTCAGCCAGATGTGGCCCACGGACTGTGGTTTGCCCACCCCTGGCTCAAATGTAAATGGATACAGGAATACCTGACTGAGTCTGCAGACAATCTGAAACTCAGCGCAGAGCAGAGCGAAATCCCTCCATTCATCTGAATGGGACATTACCTCTGCAGTGTGTGACAAGTTAAATATCACTGTCATTAACGGCTGATCAGAGGACCAGGATAATCATGATGAACATCTGTTCAGTTTGCGGTAAGTGCCATCTCATTTTGCCAACAAGAGAGGATGGAGCTTTGTTTGTGGCCAGAGCTTGGGTTGTGGGTGGAGTTTGAGAGAAATACTACCATCTTTTTTTCCTTCAGCCTGGTCTTTCATCTAATACAGGGTCATCCTTGACCAACTGATTCAGCAGGAAGGAATCTTACTTTCTACAATAGCCATCAGCTGAAGATGATCTTCCCCCTCTTTGGCTTCTGAAATGTCCAGGGCACAGCTGGTTCTCAACTCCAATTTACCCAAGCCCTTGTTTTAGGACGTTTTTCATGTCCTGAGCCTCCATTGACATCTTAGCTCATTTTTAATCACATTCTGGGGATGAGAGCCTAGACTTTTCAGCTGAATCTTCAGTACAGAAAGTTGAAGGGGAAGAGCTCTGCTTACCAAGAGCGAACATCTTCCTTTCCAGGATTGCTTTCTGACTATTTCCAGATGGAAAGCTTTCGGGCAATTCTCTAATCAAGAGCTCTCTTGCCAATGAAGTGGCAGCCTGCTGTTTTTCTGACAAAGATGATGGTCCCACCTCTGCATAAGTGCCTTTTATATTAAACCATATGCCCATCTCTGCCAGCATAGCTGCATCAGTGCAGGGATGGGGTGGGGGTTGTTGCCAGCAAAGCTGTGTCAGCCAGGGTGTGGCTTTTCATCCTCCTGATTGACAAAGCTACCCTGGTGTAAGTTTTACGGGTAGACCAAGTCTCCACAATGCTAGGACTCCTATGGGATTCCAAAGCCCCTATCTAGCCTTCTTTTGAGTTTGCTTGATGTCACATTGCAGTTATACAAAGTTTCCAATAGATGGCACTGTACTACAGGTAGCAGCTCTAGGGTACCCATGATCAGCAGAGTATGAACAAGAAGCCCTTGTTTCTTCATTGTTCTCCATTCTTCACTGCACTGTTAGTGGCAAGGGCTGCTGAGGAGCCTCTCCAGAGCTCCTGTTAGTGGTACTGCATTGGGTACAGCTGCAATAGCCAAGGATCCTTCGATATCTACTATTTTATTGCATTAAAATTAGTTTAATTTCTTTGCTACAGTCCCTGGCAGCAATGCAGTGAGCACATATTGCTGTCTTGAACAGCTGCTGTTGATTCCTTGTTCTTCTCTCTCTCTAAAGGATATGGGGAATATACAGCTTTCCTATATAGTTAATAGGTCAATGGGGGCGGGGGAACTTAAATGTTTTTAAATGAACTAAATACATTTTTTGGCTGCTGAATATTTGCTACTAAAAGGGGGAGGAGATACACCTGAGGGAGGGATTGTACATTTATTGATTTGATATGAGGGATTTTAAAATCAACCTTCCTCCTTCCCCCACTTTTCAGTCCCCCACAGCTGGGGCTCCCCAATTTTGGGGGGGCTGCGGTCACAGAACATACCAGGCTATGACATTGCCTCTAGGCCAGCGCCATAATCCAGCTGGCTTCACAGCAGCAACAATCAAGGAATTGGTTGGGTTTTGTTTGTTTGCTTTATTTTTAAGTATATGGTGCACTTTTGAAAATCTGATTTTCTAGCAGGCCCCTGATTTTGGGGCCCATCCGGCTCCTGGGCCATTCTGCAGCATAAAGGAGAACAACCTGTGGGCTGCATGACCTTCTGCTCGACTTCCTATGATTCCAAACGGCCATTCTCACAGCCAGAGAACACCGAGGGCATAGGTTTGCCCTGGCCATGCCTCTTCTCTATCTGCACCCCCTACTCTGGGTGAGTGGTATAGGAACCATTATGGCTCCACTACTCTAGCAGAGGAGTCATTAAAAGGAAGAAATCGCTACTGACCAGTTCAAGTGGCTTTAAGGCTGCTGAACACACACATCAGCAGCCTTGATAGACCAGAGAATCTGGTGAGCCATAACAATTTAGGTTTTGGGGATCTACAATACTTAAAAACCTTGATGCATGCTGGGACATCAGTGAAGCAGGGGTTAACTGTCTGTCACTCCAATAAGACTTGAAATGAAAGGAAGCAGGTAACTTTAAACCCATGTATATACTGGATGCTCCCTCATGTCCTGAACACATGGGCCATTCTGCAGCTAAAAATATATTTAGTTCATTTCAGAAGATATTTGTGGGTCATCTATAAAATCATTTCTGTTAAAACTCTTTACCTCCATGTTATCTCAGGTGGAGGTTGTTTAAATTATCCTATGATCCCCTCCAGGATAAAATCCTTGCCTTCCGAACCAGATTGGAAGCCATATCCCAAGCACTGATGTTTTGCTGTAGAGCAAAATGACATTTTGGATGCCAGTTCAGCAGATCACTGAAGCACATGCTTAAATCCCCTTAACTTCAATAGGACTTTTGATTTAGTTGGGATTGGTCCTGCCTTGAGCAGGGGGTTGGACTAAATATCTCCTGAGGTCTCTTCCAACTCAGATATTCTATGATTCTTCTATGACTTACTCCCTTTGCTGAACAGGTGCTCTTAGTCCTCTGAGGCCATCATGAACTCACAAGTGAAATGACTTTAAGCTCAAGCACTAGTTGATCCAGCCTCCCTGGGTGTCTACACAGCAAAGAAAACCCTGTAGTCAAGTTACGGGCAGTGCTTTTGAGACCAGTAATGCCAAGTCTCAGAGCCAGGGTCAAATGATTTGGGCTTGCAGGGCATAGGCTGTGGGGCTAAAAATAGTAGTGTGGACATGCCTGCCCAGTCTGGAGCCCAGGCTCTAAGAGATGGCAAGGATGGAAAGGGTCTCAGGGCCCAGGCTCCAGCTTGAGCAGGATCATCTACACTGCTTCTGTTAGCCCCACAGCTGAGCCCAAGTCAGTTGATCTGGACTCTGAGATTTGGTCCTGCGGGTACTTTGTCACCGCATAGACAGTCTCAAAACCCCTGCCCGTAACTTGGTATAAGGCCTCAAGGGACTGAGCCATCAGAGTCTAAAATAATTCTGGACCTAGATATGGTGATCCCAGCAATTTGTCATAGAGGTAAGTGGCAGGGCAGTTTAAAGATACTTTCAGAGAAATTCATTTGACTGTACTTGACTTTTTTTTTAGATTTCCATCTCTCTCCCTGTTAAGCCTTCATTCTCTATAACCACTACTATTCATTGAAAGGAAAATGTCTGCACAATAAATTGTTTTAATCACAAATCTGCATGAGCATTAATTTAAAATCTTTAATGGGACACATTGCACATTTATATGCAAGTCAGAGAAACTTGTGCTAGTGCTAATTGCTTCCGTTGTGCTTCATAGTTTGTCTGCAGCATAATGATGCTGAAGTAGAGTAGCTGTAAACTGCACTGATTGCTGTGTTTGGAAGCTATGGGGTGTAATGCAAGTGTAATGGATTGAACATAGGGCTTGCAACCTGGAATTCCTGAGTTCTAATCCTAGTACCCTTACAGTGTGGCACTGGGCAAGTCACTTAGGCCAGAATTTATAAACATGCATATGTAAGTGATGTAGGAGCAAAAGTCCCATTAATTTGTGCTCCTAAATCACTTAGGTGATTTTAAAAATGCCCCCTCCCTGGTTGTGATTTTTGAAATCCAACTAGGAGGCTTAGCCACATAAAATACATCTACATTGCCACCAGACTCAGACTCAAGCCCTACACCTCACTTCCACCTGCACACAAATCTCTTAGACCCAGAGTTCTAGGACCCTGCAAGGGTGGAGGGTCCAAGCCTGAGTCAAGGTGGAACCTTGTTCAAGCCTTATTTTGCACTGCAGACACAGCCTCCAAGCAATCAACAACCCCTTTTTCACACACCCCCGCCAACATACAAGCACTTTTATAAAGATACAAGTCTCCCTTTTCCATTGGCCATGAAGGTCCATAACGTAGGAGCACAGAGCATCTCTGATTTCTGTTGCCCACGTGAATCCAGCTCCACCTGTGGGAGGTGCACTTTCTGGCTGAATGTACTGGTTCAGCAGCCTCTCGCTGTCATAAGCCCATTCAGGGGAAATGTCTCTTCTGTGGCTTTGGGGAAGGGGGAAGAGGACCAGTTCCCTGAAGCACCTTGCCTACCACACAACACTAAAAAAAGATATCTGTAAGACCTGGACACCAGTATTGTATTTCAACAAAAAACAAACAAACAGACTTATTTGCCATATTAACTTGCAGACTGTTCTTGTTTTTATCTTGCTGCCACTGGTGGAAAGTAAAGATGTATCTGTTCTGTTTTTAAGTGTACCAATAAGAAAAAGACATTTTGAACAATATACATCTGGGGATTCAGGGATCAAAATCTGATTTTTGCATGAAGTATCTAGCATATTAGGGTCTAATTGTTCCCTGACTTCCCACCCTGTGCGACCCCATTAATGTCAGGGATAAGCCTGGGTAGAAATTGGCCTTTAGTGTGGTTAGGGGTTTTAATGCGAAAAAAAAGAATAAATACAGCTCACAAATTTGTCTGACTAAAACCTGACCTTCTGCTAATCTTATATCTTGCGCTTTTGAAACACTTGAAAGGCAAAGCAGAAACTGCCAGAGACTTGAATAGGACAACTACAATATTTTGTATATTGAATGGGTGCAAAGTGTATCTACAGTGCGATCAGCAGGAATGGACTGGAACCATCCTGTCCCAATATGTTTGTGACTCACACAAATGTCTGAGACTATTTACTGCAGTGTAAGTGACAGTGGATGGATGAGCCAGTGTTTGTAGATCATCCTCCATTTGACCTTTCTCCAGGGCAAACCTGAATAATAGGCCAGAGTGTATTCACTTGAGTTTTTATGATACAGCTATGGTAATACATGACATATACAAATATTAACAGGACTAGGGCCTAATCCAGAACCCACTAAAGTCTTCGGTACTTCAATGGCCTTTGACTTCAATGGCCTTTGGATCAGACTTCTGGTCAGAAAATATTGGATACACTTCAGCTACCCGTGATATTTGCTCAAAACTCCCATTGACATTCAAGGCAACTTTGTGCACATGCAAGGACAGACTATTGCTTATGATTCCAGTTCCTCAGTCTCTACGCGAAGGGGGTGACTGAGTGAAAAAGTGATGTAGGCATCTGTAGTGAGGTGGCTGTTATCTTTAACCTGGCTCTTGCCTACCTATTTATACCTGCCCCTGGATTCTTCCACTGCATGCATCTGACGAAGTGGGTATTAGCCCACGAAAGCTTATGCTCTAATACTTTAGTTGGTCTTTAAGGTGCCAAAGGACTCTTTGTCACTTCCAGACTAACACGGCTACCCCTCTCATAGTGACACAGTGCTTTCTATCCATTGGCATTCCATAGAAAACCCAGCTGTACGTATACTGGGTTACAAAAATTGTGAATGTTGCTGTATTTCTGACCCTGATTCTAAAATAAGAGACACAAAAATCTCCATGGCTGTGAAATGCCATGTCTGGGTTCTCACTCTCGACACACATATATACAAAGGAAAACTTCCCTTGATGGCAGTATATGGAAGATGGTCAGCAGGTGACAAGACTGTCCATGCGTGCGCGTGCACACACACACACACATGCACTTTTTCTCTAGACTATTCCAAATTTACTGAGTGTTTTGGATGCATATTGTTGCCCCCCTGGCCTGAGCTAGGGCTGGCCTTACAGGTGGGTGATGTGGGCACTTGCCCAGGGTGCCGTGGTCAGGGGGTCATCGTCTGAGTGCTGCAAGCTGGCAGGCCTGGACTGCCAGAGTGGGGGTGAGTGTAGGTGAGCTGGGGGCTGGAGCCCCTGACCAGCCAGGCGGGAGACGGGCCATGCCGCCCAGAGCTGCCAGCGTGGTGGGAAGGTGCAGGCAGCAGGGCTTGCCCCGCAGAGCCAGAGGGCCAGCCCCTCTAGGTCCTCCCTTCCTGTAGGCACGGGTGGTGGCCACACACTTGCTGATGGATGGTCAGGAGGTGTATGGCCAGGGGAGCTCCTGAGCTCAGAAACTCTTCCCTGTGCAGCTTTTGGGGCCTGGTAGGGTTGTTTCCATTACGAGAAGAAATTGATGGTACAAGTCAAATGAATTCTTATTTATACCCTCGCTTCAAACCCCGGAAGTCCTGTTTGCTGAATATAATAGCAACAGTTAATAGTTTAACTGCAGTGTAGACATTCAGGTTCAGGCTGCAACCTGCGCTCTAGCACCCTACAAGGTGGGAGAGTCCACACAAAGATCTTTTCATCTTGTTTCCTTCCTGGGAGCACTCTGGCTTACTGTCAAATTAAACAATGTAAGAATCTAATCCACATCAGCCAATCACAGTGAGGCCACATCTCAGCACTCTTGCTTGACCTAAAATCCTGGGGGAACCCTTATGTACTGAAGCCAGTTCAGGAAGGTACATAAGCATTTGAGTAGTCCCAGGGAAGGCATTAAAGTCAATGGGACTACTCATAGGATTGAATGTAGGCATGTGCTCATGAACCTTCATGTATCGAAGGGCCATATGGCCAAAATTTGAGAAGTGCTGAGCATGCAAATTCCTGCTCAAGTCAATGCAATATACATGGGGTGCTCTACATCTCTCTACCAACTTGTTTAATGGGAGTTATGCCTAAAAAATCAATAGCCCAGTATGGCCTCTGATCTGGTCTTGGCAGAGAAAAGCTAGAGAATCTAGGTCAGCATTCATTGGAAAATAAGACAGTAATGCTATCTGAGACAGAGTCAGCTGCAAGCACAAAGGGCCCTGAACTGAAGCACTCTAAATTAGCATAGCTGGAATCCCTTTACATGGTAATTAACATATTGAATCAATTACCGGGGGAAGAAATGGACCAACTACTGTGTTTGAGGCAGCAGTTAAATAAGCAGGTGTGGGGGAGGGGAAATAAGACCATCTGGTTTCACACCAGCTCTGTCAGCTCTTGTGTCAAATCCAGCCCTAATGTAACATCATTGATGTTAATGGAGTCATATCAGAGATTAATTTAACTCTTTAAATATCCAGGAATAGCATGTTCTCAACAGTTCACATTACCTATTGTGTTAGAGGGGGTAATCTGCAGGTCAGAGAGGCCCCTGTGCTACAGACGGTCAAGATGGTTGTGTTAGAGCCGTCTGACTTGCAGCTAGGAATGTGCCTAACTCATGGCTTTTACTGGACTTCTGCTGGTCTCTCTAATATCCTGGGATCGACACAGCTACAACTACATTCCTAACACCTGGCAGTTGTGATATCCAAGCTTTCTTTAAGGGTCAAAACCTTTTTTCTGTTATACAGGTGCTCTTTCAGCCAGGACAGTGGAGCAAAGATGACACTCAGTGGCTGGTTGAGTAATCACAGGTATGTATTCCCTGCTGTGTCCCAAAGGATATATCCTACACCTACTGACTCCCCCTGAGCCAAGCTATATATAGGAACATACCTTGCCATGTTAAACACAGTACCATTTTTGAAGCATTTCTAGTACAAATATAAACGCCAGACTCCATCCTCTGTAGGGTAGGTAGAGTGTTCTCATCTAAATTACATAAGTCAAGCAGAAGTGACAAAGAGTCCTGTGGCACCTTAAAGACTAACTATTCCAGCTTTAGTTAGTCTTTAAGGTGCCACAGGACTCTTTGTCACTTCTGCAATTCCAGACTAACATGGCTACCCCTCTGATTCTTGATAAGTCAAGCAAGAATTCACAAATCTTACCTCACTAAATGTTGTCCTATTTTCTCTCTCAGACGGAATCAGAGCTTATAGCAATTATCTCACAACTAAATATAAGTTCCACAGGGCTTGCATCCTCTAGGGGAAACAAGTGCTCCCCCCTTACCTCACCCGCCAGCTCTCCCTCTAGGTCAGTAACACACACCACAATGAATCAACCATTATCCTAAAGAAGGGCTTCCTTAGTAAAGAAAGCTGGACTAGAACTCACCTGTATCCACCATGGTACAAGCATAGGGACCCAGCAAACACAAATCTTTCCTGTGTTAATCAACCTCTGGGTCCACAGCACTGTTTAAACTCATCTATTTACAGCCCTTGCTCTCCGACTGGCTCAGCTCTCAAAGGGTGACTATGTATGACCTGTCAGGTGGGTTACATAGGGATGCCAGGTGTCCGGTTTTTGACACTAGGTCAAAAAGGGACCCTGGCGCTCCAGTCAGCATTGCTGACCGGGCCATTAAAAGGCCAGTCGGCGGTGCAGGTAGCCTCATACCTGTCTCCACGTGACTCCCAGGAAGCTGCTGACATCTCCCTCTGGCTCTTAGGCAAGGGATGGCCACGGGAGCTCTGCACACTGCCCCCCATCCAGCGCAAGCTCAGCTGCTCCCATTGGCCAGGAACCATGGCCAATGGGAGCTGAGGGAGTGGTGACGCAGGCAACACAGAGAGCCTTGTGGCCACGCCCTCGCTTAGGAGCCGGGGGGAGATGCCTGCAGCTTCTCAGGAGCTGCTTGAGGTAAGCACCACTCAGAGCCTGCAACCCCAATCCCTAACCCTCTGCCCCAGTGCGGAGCTCCCTCCTGTACCCTAAACCCCGGCCCCATCCCAGAGCCCGCACCCCCAGCCTGAGCTCTCACCCCCGTGCACCCCAACCCCGGCCCCAGCCCAGATCCCTCTCCTGCACCCTCATTTCTGGACCCACCCAGGAGCCTGTACTCCCAGCCCAGAGCCTGTATCCCCTCCCACACTCAACTCCCTGCCTCAGCCTGGAGCCCCTCACCCACACCCCAACCCCTTGCTCCAGCCCAGTGAAAATGAGCAAGTGAGCGAGGGTTGGGGAGAGCAAGTGTTGGAGGGAGAGGGATGGAGCGAGCAGGGGTATGGCCTCAGAAAAGGGGTGGGGCAGTGGGTGGGGCAAGGGTGTTTGGTTTTCTGCAAATAAAAAGTTGGCATCTTTAGGGTTACACACAGTGACAACGATTATACAGCCTCAGACCAACAACAGGGCATGTCTGGTAATTACCACACCCTGTTCTGGAAGTTTCTGGGTTTTTCTAACTGAGTTGCTCTCTCCTGCTCTCTGCACCTGAGCAGCAACACAGAGAATCCAACTAAGATCCGTGTCTCCTCCCACTGCTTCTCTCTCCCTCCACAGGAAAAACACAGACAATGCTGCAGCATAATGCACGTGGGTTGCATATTCACTTGCATTTCCCAGACTGGATTCCATTTTGTTATTCACTGCTCATCTTTCCAACCTCTAAGGGCCTGAGCCAGCAAGGTGGTGAGTGCCCTGTGCTAGGTTTATAGCACCTCAGCTCTCTTTATTAAGGTAAATAAGGCCCTAAATCTTGTTGTGCTCTCTCTCTCTAATGTCCATGGTATTTGCACTTGCTCAGCTGTGTGTGATGAATGTAGAATTGCATGATCAAAATGCTTTTCATAAACAGGTGTCAACTGAACATGACACTCCTGTTCAATTCAAGTCTGTTTACTTGTAGTCCCTAGTGGACCATTATAATAACACTGACACCTTCACATTGTTCTCTCTTTGCCCTCCACTGGCAGTTTCGTAGTTCACGTGTCAATGCATTGCTTCTCATCCAGAGTTTGGAAACATCTTGATTTCCCTCTGATTGAAGCTGTTCAGGTATCATAAAGTGTAAGCATCCATTCCTGACATTTGTTTCTTGTTCTTCATGCCCCCCAAGTATAGTCCATACATACACACACAGTATATATTGTTTCATTCCTGCACCTTGCCAGGGGGTTAGACTAGATGACCCCTCTGGTCCGTTCTAACCCTATGGTTCTATAACTCTAATTAATGAAATTAATCCCGAAACAGATTTCATTCTCACATTTTCAGTAAGAAAGTCATAGTAAGATCCTGCTCAGATCATCTGTAGTCCCCTTTAAGAAGGCTCCCTGTTTCTGTCTCCTTTAAAGGGAGCAGAGCCAGGACTACATTAAGACATAGACACTAGAGGTCCATGCCTGAATGCCTCATGAAGATCACGAGATGCCGCTATGTCTGTAATGGATTATAGTGAAAAGATTTATTAAAGGGGTTTTACGGCTGACACCACGATTCAAAGGATATTATGAGAGAAAATAATCATCCAGCTGATGTGCAACTGTCTTTGACTCTAATCATTTCAAGTTATTCACCCTGGCCAGAGATGGCCACAGTCATTATGGCTTCTTTAATAAGGACCCAAGGGACTGTTCCCTGTTAGATATTCTAACCGTTTCATTTAAATAATAATCTTTTATTTAAACTCCTATATAGCACTTTTCATCCATAGATAGGTCTGAGAAAGAGAACTGCCAGCATCCTCTGGCGCCATACGGAGTCATTGCTTCACTATTGACTCAGAGTGAAAAGCACCACCTGCTACATCCCAGCTCCACAGCCGGCTTTCCCTGGTAGGAGCTGAGACGTCACGTTTCGAGAGCTCACAGCACAAGGCTGCAGTCTCCCATCTAAATCAGACATTATTTCAAACTGTGTTTTCGTTTCTCCTCGCCACAGCGCAGCTCTTTCAGTCTTGTTCCAGGACAGCATTTTCTCCTTGGCAAAGGCACAAGTTGTAAATAGCGGAGGCTGACTTACATACCTGGATTTTACTGGCAGGCAGGCTAAAGGGAGGTAAAAGCCTCTGTCACTCTGTATGTGGAGGAGAGGATTTTTTTCCCCCTATACTGCTGGCAAATTAGGACTTATTGTTGGACGTGCCGTCCCTCTGAACTGCTGTTATTTAATTCCCAGCTCTGTGATGTGACTCCTACTACATGACATCATGTCTGCTCCTTTACAGCTTCCTGTCCCAGATACATGTAATTATCACCTCTAGATTAGTCTCCTCAATTGCCTGTGTTTTCATTTCACATCCCTATTGAGAGGGCTCCAAGCCCTTGGGAGCAGTGGTGAGAAAGGGCTTTGTGGTGGCTGGTAAGCAAGAGTTACAGACCACAATCCCTACAAGGCCACCAATCCAGCTCCAGGAGGAACTGCATTGTGCATGGTCACTGGGCTCTATCGCCAGAGGGGGGTGAACTATGAGAGAGTTCCTTCCCTAGGGAGACTCGATAGCTCAGGGGACTCAAGTAGGATATGGAAGCTGTGACCTCCAGGCTCCCCCTTCTCCCTCCTCAGAGTAGAAGCAGCGCTGTCACCTGACAATCCAGCCAGAGGAAGAGGCAGAACATACCAGTGCTGCCCCAGGAGTAGGGCAGGCACTGTATGCTGACCCCAGGGGACACTATCTGGCGCTGCACCCTTGCTCCCGCAGGGAGTAAGCTATGCCAGCTTTTTGCAGATGCTTCCTCTGGGCTGGCTCTGGGCTGCAAGCTGACATGTTCACGAGGGGGCAGGGTGGAACTGAAGCATTAACATGTGCTTGCTTACTCCCTATCTGCCTGGTGGGATGGGGAATAGAATATCAGCAGCAGCTACACTGCTGCTTAGGCTCCAGCAATGTGGGCAAACCCTGCAGAAGACCAAGGGGGATTGTCTGACTGGCATCATAAAGAGCCTACCACTGAGCCCACAGACTTCAACAGGAATCACTTGCACCCTCTGGTGGGAGAATAAGGTTGCAGGGCATAAAGTCTAGCCCAGATCATAAACGGATGACAATCATCTCTATTTAAAAGCCACAGAAATACAGAGATGGATAGAAACTGAAGAACAATACATTTGATAGCTATCAACCTAGTCGTCTCGTGAAACTCAGCACGTATGGTGCCAGCTGCAGAAGTAGTAAACTAGTTTCATCCACATCGAGCGGAGCCTGAACCTGACAAGCCCAGCTCTTGTCATCTTGCAAAGAGAAAAGTCTCAGCTTCCTACTCCCATGAGGACCTCAGAGTCAGACGTCCATTAAGATAAGTCTAGTTTCTGCATTAATATTGTGTAAGTAGATGTTACAACTACAGAATGTAGTATGCGGGTGCTAGTCACTTTGATGGATGTCCTGAGTGAAGACACATCAGGCCACTGTCTGTGAGACAGCGCCTGTTTTTACGTGAGGAATACCTTGGCTGGAAGATGTCAGATGGTTTCAAAGGCATTGCAGTGAGATGCTAATTATATTTTTACATTGAGCTGAGCAAATATTTCATAGGAAACAATTTTACAGTGAATGCAGATTCTTTCCCTGTTCATGTATTGTCTATGAGCTGCTTATGATTTGTTTAAATGTATTCGTTGTTCAGAATTATTCACCAAAGAATTTCTTCAAATAATTCTAGGTGTGAAGGTTGTTCACAAGCAGTTCAATTTTATATCTGAATTGTATTTTAAGGCCAGAATGGACCTTTGTGCTCTCGGTTACACTGGTGTGTCCCAGTGGGATTGCACGGTTGGCTGTGATGGAACTTGGCATACAGATTTTTCATTTGTCTGGGTAATATGATAGAATTCCAGTTACTGTAAGTTATCAAATTTTAGTCCTAGCTCTGTGGCTGTTTTATTGGCATTTCACCACCACCTTGTGTTTTAAAGCAAGGAGATGGTATTTTCTGATCCCTGGGTTAGTCCTGACATATCATCTATTATAAAGTCAGACGGTAGCTCTATGGTCATGTAGTCTGACCTCCTGTATAACACAGGCCATAGAACTACCCTGGGTTCATTCCTGTTTGAACTACAGCAGATCTTCTAGAAAAACTTCCAATCTTGATTTAAAGAATTCACAGTAGAGAGCCCCCATGGCTCACAGGTCTTGTTCCTAGACACATGCATTTATATTTGGCTGTATGAAAATGCACATTTGTCTGCTTGCATCCAGGTTGCTCTGTATCGGTGATGTGTCTTCTTCATTATTTACCACCTCTACCCTATTTTTGTGTGATCTGCAAACTTTGTTAGTGCTTGTTCTATGTTTTCTTCAAGGTCACTAATAAAAGCTTTAAATAGCTTAGGTCCAAGATTTGATTCCTGCAGGACTCCACTAGAAATACACCCACTTGATGATGATTCCCAATTTAGTTACATTTTAAGACCTATCAGTTGGCTGGGTTTTAAAACCATTTACAATGTGTGCCATGTTAATTTTGTATCATTCTAGTTTGTTAATCAAAATGACGTGTGTTAGCAAGTCAAATGCCTTACAGAAGTCCAGGTATGTTACAGGTTTCAGAGGGGTAGCCGTGTTAGTCTTTCTCAACAAAAACAACAAGGAGTCCTTGTGGCACTTTGGAGACTAACAAATGTATTTGAGCATAAGCTTTTGTGGGCTATAACCCACTTCATCAGATACATGGAATGGAAAATACAGTAGGCAGGTATAAATACACAGCACATGAAAAGATGGGAGTTGCCTTACCAAGTGGGAGGTCAGTGCTAATGACGCCAATTCAATCAAAGTGGATGTGGTCCATTCCCAACAGTTGACAAGAAGGTGTGAGTATCAACAGAGGGAAAATTATTTTTTGTAGTGACTCAGCCACTCCCAGTCTTTACTCAGTCCTAATTTGATAGTGTTGAGTTTGCAAATTAATTCCAGTTCTGCAGTTTCTCATTGAAGTCTGTTTTTGAAGGTTTTTTTTGCTGAAGAATGGCCACTATTAAGTCTGTTATTGAGTATTCAGGAAGATTGAAGGGCTTTCCTACTTGTTTTTGAATGTTACAATTCTTGATGTCTGATTTGTGTCCATTTATTCTTTTGTGTAGAGACTGTCTGGTTTGGCCAATGTACATGATGGCATATATCACACAGGTGCAGATGAAGATTCCCCTGATGGTGTGGCTGATGTGGTTAGGTCCTATGATGGCATCCCTTGAATAGATATGCGGACAGAGCTGGCAATGGAATTTGTTGCAGGAATTGGTTCCTAGGTTAGTGTTTCTGTTGTGTAGTGTGTAGTTGCTAGTAAGTATTTGCTTCAGGTTGGCTGCTCCTCTGCCAGCTCTTTTTAAACTCTTGAATGCAAGTTATCTGGATCACCTGGTTTTAAAATGTCTGGCTTTAGTAGCTGCTGTTTAACATCCACCTTATTTACTGTTGAGTGGAAAGTGTATTATCATCATCAGTTATCGTCATATGATATAACTAACTCATCTGGCTTTTCCCCTGAATATAGAACAGAAATATTTATTGAATACTTCTGCCTTTTCTGCATTATTGCCAATTCCATTTGTTCCAAATATACTTGAAAAAAAATCTTATTGTTTAACTCTGCTGATCATATATTTCTCCTTGTGTCCTTTAGCTTCCCTGATCAATTTGCTAAACTACCTAACTTCTAATTTATTTTAATTACTGTAAACTTCCCCTGTCTACCATTTGTTATATATGATTCATCTCATAGATATGGATAATCTCAGAACTTTAACTATTTTTATAGCAGGAAAATTACATATATAACAATCTTATGTACTGTTAATCAAAAGTGTCAAAAGGTAACATTTCCAGTATTCAGACCCTGATTTGAAGTGAATGGGAGTTAAGCTTAAAGTTAAGAAGGTACTTGAACACCCTTCCTGAATGTGGATGACTTCTGAATTAGGAAGTTGAAATCTTGGCTTCAGTGAAATCAATGGCAAAGCTCCCATTGACATCAATGAGTCCAGGATGTCATCATAGGTGTTACGACTCTGAAAAAGGAATATCTGCTTTACTTTTAATTTTTGCAAGTAGTTTCCTGTATTCAGTGGAGGCTGACAAAAAGCAATTCCTATTCTGTTGTTCTGGACAGTAGCACTTCCTTTTTCTTTGTATAGCTTTTAAAAACATTGATAGTCCTTGGAAGAGAGTCTGTGCTAAATTAGGAAACTCCCTTCTATGCTTTATATTAACAGCTTGCAAACAGCATGAGACCAAGGAGTATTGCTCTCTAAGTTATTTTTTTTAATACAGCAGTCCTTTATTTTTATTGGAACAACTGTGTCAGGGGCTCCATATGCCACAATTTAATTAGTTTTTAGAGATGGCATTTGGATCCTTGGCACAGTCCATAGTTAGTTTCAATGGCTCCTTTTCTGTTTCTTCTGGATGTCAAAGTCTAGGCAGATAACTGGCTGTTACTTATTCCATGGTACCGTTTGAGTTTAAACTGTCTTTCAGATTAATTTATTTTAAAAAGCTAGTATTAATTGAAGGATGGTATGACAGGTGCTTAAAATTAGGCAGTTCCTAGCGTGAAGAGGGCTTCTTCCACAGAGGTTCAGCCATACTGCACATCTTATCGCTTTAATGGTATATATTAACAATAGTTTATATTAGATTAATAATAGAAAATATTAGATGTGTGCAATGAGAATGAGTTAACCTTAATGGTCTGACTTTCAGCATTCCCTGATTTTTGACTGCTTAATGTTTCAAGCTTAATGTTACATTCAGTTCTTTAATTTTGTTGCTTTTAATTTTCTTGGTCTGGTTTTAAGATATTAATTAGATAATAAGTAGAGAGACACTTTGTACACTGGATGAATGTACAGCTGAATAGATCATGCAAGATGTCCTATGGGATATGGGATAAACTGCTTGTAAACGAGAGCTGTACATGTTTAATGCACAGTGCAGGTGGTAAGATAGACTCGTCGGTATGTGAAGAGTTGGTTGTTGAGACTGCACGTCATGTAAGTACAATTAGGCAAAACTGAGAAGCTGTATATAAAAGTGTGGGGCTTCCATTAAAATAAAGTGATTGCATGTTTTCATCTCACAGATTTGGACTCTGAATTAGCAATGGGGATCTGTGTTGAACGTAGCTGGTTTTGGCCAGACTTGGATGCGGTCATAAAATCATGAGACATGTTAATACTGAAATCCATTGCTATCAGACCATGGACCATTGCACCCTGGAGGGCAGTTAAAATAGACTTCTGTTTATTCAGCAACTAAATATGCTGAGCTATTAAAAAAGGTCACTGTTCACTGAACTAATTGCATAGCTTTTTCCAGTACAAGGCTGGAGGAAAGGTATCTTGAGTCTTATATATTCCAGAAAGCTCAGTTTCAAGGAGATGATATTTTTTATGACAGTCAGGCTCCTGTTAATAATAGGAGTGTGACACTGCAACCCATACTATTCATGATGATATCATTATGATGTGATCATGGCATAATTATGATGCATTTTATACAAGATGGGTCATGTGAGGTGTCATTGGAAAAGTTATGATTTGCTGAACATGATTATCCTATTTGTATGTATCATTTTTGTATCTGAAGTTATGAATATTGACTATGTATCTGCATTTCACATGTAGAGACACCTGGGTAACACCCATTAGTCTAAATATCCGGTTATAAAGGGCCTATTCAGGGTAATGGGCCATTAGAAAGAACGACAGGCCTTAGGAGAAGCTTATCCCCCACTGGGTGAGCCTTCCTGAGCACACTCCAAACAGTCTCTAAGCAATGGCTGCTGTGACTCTACAAGGACATGTGATCAGGCCACATGATTCTGGACTCCATCTTGGGATATCAGTATTTTTTGCCAAACTGGTCTGGGAACCAAGCTTTGAAACAAAGGGGTGCCCGCCATATGCTAAAGCTATATAAGGCAGGGAGTAACATCATCTGAGGTTCTTCACACCCCACACAAGAAGACTCCTGGAAACACCTGAGGACCAAAGACTGAACTGGCAGAAGTGCTGGACCCAGGCTAACGAGATTTCTAGCCTGTTTGTAAAGACCTGAGGAATCCAAGCTGTAAAGCTAATGCAACTTGTGCCTTAATCTACAAGTCTGCCTGTACCATCACTTTGCATATGAATGGCAGATTCCCTATCTATCTAGTATATTAAGCTTAGTTTGTGCTTTGTTTATTTCCTAGGTAATCTGCTTTGATCTGTTTGCTATCCCTTACAAATCATTTAAAATCTATCTTTAGTAGTTAATACATTTATTTAATGCTTTAATCCAAACCAGTGAGCTTTGACTGTAGTACTTGTGGTAACCAAGCAGAGATTTTCCTCAAGTGTACATTGTTCTCTTCACATTGAGGGAGAGGTGGACCAGGTATTAAACTCATATACTGGCCAGATTTGATCAGGGCAGGACTGTACTGCTCTGGGGTCCCAGGCTGGGGAGCTGGAGGTTAGGGAGCCTGTGTGTAACTGCAGCTGGGTGTGTCCCTACCTATGTGAATGCTGGTGACAGTGCAGGCTGGAGGGCTTTGTAGCTTGTCACAGCAGCACAGTGTGAGAGGGAGCCTGAGCTGGTGGGTCAGAGGTCTCAGTGGTACCCCAGTTCAGGTGTCACCCCAGGGGGAACCTGTCACAAAGAGGTTTAACATAAATGACATGATTTTGTTTTTAAAATGGTGACAAAACTGCAATTTAAAGCACTCCCCCTAGGTATATTTTTTTAAGTTCCATGTAAACTGAGCATGCACACTCACCTGTGTGGCAATTGTGGTAAATTGCTGGCACCATTATGGGTCCTGCGCTTTCTCTTCTTGTGTGTGTGGGGGGGTTCAGGCCATCATTTCTTGCCCCTGAACAGGGTATTACCTGCCCCACAAGTATCCTAGAGGAGGGGAGTAGAGAGGGAGGGACCGGGACCGCCCTCTATTCTGGGCCCCAGCCCAGGGATCCTGAGGATAGAGGTAAACCACTTGAACTAGCTATTCCTTTCCCTGGGCTATTTCCCTCTCCTGCCCTTCAGCTTGTGGGGCTTCCTGCCCTCTCTCTGAACAAACCCCTTGTCCCCTTACCTATGGTCTGGGTCTTCTTAGTTCACTGCAGCACTTCTCCAAACTACCCTCTGCTTTCTTCCAAACTGCTCTCCACTCCAACACCAAACACTCTGCTGCAACTCCTTCCAACTGTTCTCTGCTCCAACCCTAATCCGCTCTGCTCCAACTCCTTCAAACTGTTTTCTGCTCCAACACCAAATCACTCTGCTCCCACTCCTCCAAACTGCTCTCTGCTCCAACTCCTTTTCTCCTCCCCTGTCTGCCTGAAAGGGGGGGGGGTCAGTATTGAGTTCCTAACAGGGCCTTAATTGACTGCAGATGCTCCAATTAACTTGCCGCCAGCTTCCCTAGTGTACGGGAAGCCACACCCTAATTAGCCTTGCGTTTACATATTTTCCCTCCAGCACTCTACCACAGCTCCCAGACCCTCCTCTATCACACAATCAACATCTTTCGTTTTTGCAATAGTTCATTCTTCATGCACAGTTACCATTTTGTAAGAGCAACTTGCCTAGACTCTAGTAGTTCCTACTGTCAAAGGGCAAAGAACAGAACTACCAGCTGGTCTGTGTGCATTGGTGGTATAACTGCCATCTTAACTGCAGAACTGAGGCCTTAGGCGGCAGCAGTTACACAGACTAAGGAGGTGAGAGGCAGAGTGCCCCTCCCACTGCCCAGTTAAGGACAGAGGAGGCAGTGCACAGATAAAGGTTTCAGCAGCAGAGACCATTTGGAAGTGGGAAGAATCAGCAGGACTTAGCAAGCATTTGGATATATTAAACAGGGACAAGGAAGTGTGGAGCTGTGGGTGGAGGGTGGAGTTCCCAATAGAGGGAGAAATGGGGTTAGGAGGAAATATCGAAAGGTGAGTTTTGGGGTGATGGGGTTTGAGATGGTGCAATGGAAGCTATTGCCGTGCTGTTGTCCATGATTACCTGGACTAAGATCTCCAATCTGTGGAGATGTCAGGCTGGAACCCCACCTCAGCACTAAATGTATTTAAAACTCTACAGAAGGCTAAAGCAACATGTTAGTATCTGACATGTCCTATATCTGGGGGATTATATTTTGTTCTTGCTAGGGGACTGATCCAGGGACCCAGTAGATCTTGCCCATTTCTAAGCTTGATCCCCACAGATTTATGGTGTTCACCCTCCTAATTTGATTAATAGATAGTAAGCCCAGAAGGGACCATCTATATTTGCTAGTCTGACTTCTTGCATAGCAGAGACCACAGAGCTTCACCTGTTTTATGTATGCTGTACATGCGTTGAGATTTTCAGGGAGACAGATGCCCTGTCAGTCAGAAACATCAAAGGAAAAAAGTCAGATCCCTCCCATTCCCTCTAAGTATTAAATTAATTGCTTGATTGGTAATGCGTGAACCCATTCAAATATAATTAATGGATTAATTATTCCCACACAACATTTGGGAGCATGGAAGGAAAGGACAGCCATTTTCAGAATACAAGACCCACATTTGCTGAGAATTTTCCCTTTGGCTTGCACTAGTATTTGGGATGCAGTGGTGACACAAACCATTGCAGCAAGGCTTTGTCTGCTTGCCTGCATAAAGAACAAATTAACTTATCAAGTCTGGGCTCTGTTCCTGTAAATTGGTACAGAGCAAATCTTCGGTACACATTCAAGATCGAATATGTTAAATCTGTGAGTCAAATGAGAGTCCTATACATTTCAGATGAGAGGTTCCTTCACCCTCAGCTGGGGTTTTTTACCTTCCATGACACAGGCTGGACACAGCTTGACTTCTGTAGTGCACTGGTTTCAACTTTTTCAGATTGGTGACTCCTTATGCACAGGGACATTTTGTGTGTCTCTTAACTTATTAAAAGAGCAAGAGTAAAAAAATGTATAAAAGATAAATTACTGTTATCTATGTACGTTTCAAGAGGTTGGCAGGATATTTAACCTTAAAGTGTTGGTGTTCGGTGAGTGGGAGAAATGAGATTTTCTTTTCCTTAGATTTTAATAAAATGTTTCAGTGCTTCTTAGCCTTTGATTACTTCTTGTGACACTCCCAGGGATTGTGACTAAAACCAGGCAGGACCAGGAGAGTCTATTTTGTGGGAAATTCCATGATTTTGAATATTTTTCCATTCCAAAATGGAAGGAGAACAGAAACTTTCAAGATTTCCTGGAAATGATATCCTCCCCCAAAATTACAGATCAAGCAACAAAGTGGAGTTGTGTTCTCTTCTTCAATTATATGGTATAAAATAAAAAATTGAAACAAAAAGTTGTTTTGAAATAGGAAGTCATGTTTCATTCAGAAAAGATCAAAATGGAGCCTTTTGATCGTATTGGGATGCTACCTGTTCCAATTGTTGTTCCAAATAAAATTTCAGTAAAAATCAGTATGTTTCCACAAAGCATTTAGCTTTTGACAAATCAGCATTTTCTGATGGGAAAAATGTTCTAAGGTCAGAGAAACCAACAGAACTGGGATTAGCATTTGCTTCCAAATCTCGTATTCAGTCCACTTCTCTTCCTCGTGCTTATAGTCCTCCCTAGGAACACTGATAAATTCTCCAGAGACATTAAGAGGCTATTTTTAGTATTTGCAGTCATACGTAATTTTTTTGTAGATCTTTAAAATAAAAGCCACATTGCGTTTCTTGAACACACACTAAAAAGTTCTTGTTTTTTTGACACAGTATGTTATCCTTTCAGTGTTGTCAAGGGCAAACTGCCACAGTCTGAGTCATCTGATAACTACAGTAATAAATCTAATGGGCAGATTGCAATTTGCTTCTCCTACAAATGTCAATTAATGTTTTGATTAATGTGGTCAAGTCTCATTGACCTGTTACATTTACTACCTCTAAAAGACATCAGACAGATACTCACTTAACACAGAATCAGATACATGCAAATGACCTACATGCTAGCTTAACACAAAAATTGTCACTCACAAGGCTTTGGCAGAGAAAGAGTCTAGATCTCATGTTCTTACTAGCCTCAAAGGGACAGAATTCAAGAGACTGATTGTCCTGCAGGCCAGACAGCTGGCCCCACTCAGGAAAAGAGTTTGACACTTTGTTGAAGGATCATTACTAAGAATAATCTGGGGCTACCATCTTTGAATGGCTCTCTACTATTGGCCCACTCCCTTGGAGCAATGGTCCTTTTACACAGGGACCCCAAGGGCAGGACAAGTATGACTGGTGGGTAAGAAGTTTCTCCGGGTGAACACATGACACAGAGTTGGAGGCTCTATTTCGAAGTGGGGCTCTGCTCGGTGCAGGGTATAACCATTGCCCTTTGTAAGCAGGGGGTGTTGGAAAGGATGAGGGCAGGAGGGAATGTGCCCAGTCTGAAACGCTGATGGACCACAGATTCACAAAAGGGATGAGCTCAGAGTTGGGGAAGGGGCATCTCAGGCCTTTTGTTATTTTTCAAAGTCCTGTCATGCTTGAGTGCTTTAGGAGTAAAGTGACTTGTTAAAAAATTCTTTTGCTAAGCTTGCATGCCTTCCATGCCTGTCATGTTGTCTCCAGCAGGGTTAGTTTAGAAGCCCAGAGTACCCCACAGCGTTGGTGGGACACTGAAAGAACATGTGTAAGTGACTAGGGGACATGGTGAAGTTCAGACACTCGTTTCAGGATCAAGGGCAGGTATGTGTCATCATCTCATGTTCCAAGGAAAGGCACAGACAAAGTGGTTTATGCTTGGGAGTATGCCCTATATATTCAGAGCTAGAAACAGTTACTAGATTCTTCCCAGAGCCAGGTGGCTTGAAAGCACATGGAACCTAGCAACTGGGTCCCTTTACAACACACTGGTGATCTTACAGTGAGGCACTGGGGCAGTATGTAACTTAAGTTATACAGTATGTGCTGTAAGGTACCTTTATACCAGTATAAACTGTCCACACTAGGTGCTGTACTGATACAGCTATTTTGATTTTAAAAAGTCACATCCTCAACAAAATAGTAATATTGGCACAAAATTTGTGCGTAGATTGAGGTCGAAGAGCAACATGCAATTTTCACTTTGACTTTTACTTCAGGTTAGATGGGACAGGGGAGAACAAAGTCTCTACAAAGGCTGGGTCAACAGTAGGGATTTTTTCTCCAAAATTTGAACTGATTTTAAAAGCAGTTCAGCTAAATTTGGAGCTGTAGCACAGACCAACTTTGGGTGCCTGGAACCATTTTTATTAAATTTCTGGTAGTTTTCAAACCAGGTCAGTAAAAGGTTTTCAGGCCACCACTAGCCTGGTGTATGCTATAGCGCCAACTTGGTTTTAAATCTCGTTAGAATTCTGGGGGGAATTTCCCCCTTCAAGACAGGTCTCATGTGAGAAGAGAGTGACTCAATCACTAAAGAACTGAACCACTGTGCTTTGAACTGTCAAATTAACCCCACTGTAAGCACCAGTTATGGTAAGTGTATACACTAGACATGCTGTTGAGGGTGTAGGTTAGTTCATGTTTTACCTTGTGTATACACTGTAACTGTCCACTCTAGGTATTTATACCACAGTTCCCTAAAGCACTGGCTTCTGGGATATTTTGAAAGGCCTTCTGGGAGTTCAGAGACATTATGGGAGATAAAGTTCTATCATCCCTCTGGGAAATCCCACAAGACCTTTGATGCTGGAGGCATTTCCTAGTTTTTCTCAAAATGAAGGTCAAGGTTAACGCTCAGTGAGGATTTCTGCTGAAATTTTTGAAAATCAGTTGACAGACATCTATTCTGTAAGGTATTATACAGTTCTCATTGCTGTGGCATCTGAGGCCCAGATCCACAAAGGTATTTAGGCTTGTAACTTCCATTGATTCAATATTAAATAAATCCACCTCTTACCCACTTGCCTCTCCAACTACTGCCTCATCTCACTTACAAATCTCTGCTCAATGAATGCATTATCTGCAACCATTGTCTGGAGTTCCTCTCCTCCAGTTGCATTCTAGACCTTCTCCATTCCAGCTTCTTGCTTTCCATTGAAATTACTTTTGCCAAAGTCTCTAATGAATGCTTCCTAGCCAAAACTCAGAACCATTATTGCATCCTCATCATTCTTGGACACTGTCAGCCTCCTCTGATACTCACAACCATAGACATGCGCACAGGGTGTGCCGGGTGTGCCTAGGCACACCCTAATGTCTACAAAAAAAAGTGGCTTTCAATGCAGAGTGCGGTGCCTTTAAAATAAATAAATAAATAAATAAAATTCCCAGGTGCACACCCTGATGAAATGTGCTGCGCACGCCTATGCTCACAACCATGCTCTTCTTGAAATCTTGTCCTCTCTTGGCTTCGATGACTCTGGCCTTGCCTAGTTCTTCTCCTATGTCTCTAGCTGCTCATTGAACATGTAATTTGGAGGACCCTCCTCATCCTCTTTCCAACTTTCTGAGGGAGTGCCACAGGGCTCTGTCATTGGTCCCTTTCCCTTTTCCCTCTACACCCTATCTCTGTGTAATCTTATCTGCGTACACAAATTCAGCTGTCATCTCTAGTGATGTCCCCCCAGGGATCTGTACTGGGACCCATGCTGTTCATAATATTCATAAATGATCTGGGAAAAGGAGTAAAAAGTGAGATTGCACAATGTGAAGATGATACAAAGTTACTCAAGCGAGTTAAGTCCAAAGCAGACTGTGAAGAGTTACCAAGGTGATCTCACTAAACTGGGTGACTAAGCAACAAAATGGCAGATGAAATTCAATGTTGATAAATGCAAAGTTATGCACATTGGAAAACATAATCCCAACTATACATACGAAATGATATAATCTAAATTAGCTGTTGCCACTCAAGAAAGAGATATTGGAGTTATAGACAGTTCTCTGAAAACATCTGATCAATGTGCAGTGGGAGTCAAAAAAGCCATCAGAATATTAGGAACCATTATGAAAGGGATAGATAATAAAACAGAAAATATCATACTGCCACTCTATAAATGCATGGTATGCCCATATCTTGAACACTGCATGCAGTTCTGGTCACCCTATTTCAAAAAAGATGATATACTAAACTTGGAAAAGGTACAGAAAAGGGCAACAAAAATGATTAAGTGTATGGAACAGCCTCCATATGAGGAGAAATTAAAAAGACTGGGACTTTTCAGCTTGGAAAAGGGATGACTAAAGGCATGTCTACATTTACCTCCGAAGCGATCGATCCAGCAGGGATCAATTTATTGCATCTAGTGAAGACATGATAAATTGACCACCAACCGCTCTCCCGTTGACTCCAGTACTCCACCGGAGTGAGAAGCGTAGGTGGAGTCAAAGGAGGGCCTCAGCAGTTGACCTACTGCAGTGAAGACACCATGATAAGTAGCTCTAAGCATGTCTAGTTCAGCTACGCTATTTTCGTAGTCAGAGTTGCGTAACTTAGACCGACTTAACTTTCTCCCCCTCTCCAGTGTACACCAGGTCTTAGAGAAGATATGATAGCTGTCTATAAAATCATGACTGGTGTGGAGAAAATGAAATAGGAAGTGTTTTTTATTCCTTACCATAACACAAGAAGCAGGGGTCACCCAATGAAACTAATAGGCAGCAGGTTTAAAACAAGAAAAAGGAAGTACTTCTTCACACAACACAGTCAACCTGCGGAACCCATTGTCAAGAGATGTTGAGAAGACCAAATGTATAACTGGGCTCAGAAAAAAACTAGTTAAGTGTGTGTGGGATAGGTCCAGCAAAGGCTATTAGCCAAGATGGTCAGGGATGCAACCCCATGCTCTGGGTGTCCTTAGCCTCTGATTGTCAGAAGCTAGGAGTGGACAACAGGGTATGGATCACTCAATGACTGCCTGTTCTGTTCATTCCCTACAAAGCACTTGGCTTTGGCCACTATTGGAAGACCTCATCCTGGACCAATCCACACAAGCGATCCACTTCCTGGTCACTACAGTGATAATAAGCGATAGTCACATAAATAGCACCCTATACCGGAAACCTACTGATTGCTATACTTACCTACATGCCTCCAGCTTTCATCCAGGACACATCACATGATCCATTGCCTACAGCCAAGCTCTAAGATACAACCACATTTGCTCCGATCCCTCAGACAGAGACAAACACCTACAAGATCTCTATCAAGCGTTCTTTGACTATAATACCCACCTGCTGAAGTGAAGAAACAGACTGACAGAACCAGAAGAGTATCCAGAAGTCACCTATTACAGGACAGGCCCAACAAAGAAAGTCACGGAACACCATTAGCCGTCACCTTCAGCCCCCAACTAATATCTCTCCAGTGCACCATCAATGATCTACAGCCTATTCTGAAGGATAATCCCTCACTCTCACAGATCTTGGGAGACAGGCCAGTTCTCACTTACAGACAGTCCCCCGATCTGAAGCAAATACTCACCAGCAACCACACATCACACAACAAAAACACTAACTCAGGAACCTATCCTTGCAACAAAGTCCAGTGCCAATGTTGTCCACATATCTATTCAAGTGACACCATCATAGGACCTAGTCACATCAGCCTCGCCATTAGGGGCTCATTCACCTGCACATCTACCAACATGATGTATGCCATCATGTACCAGCAATGCCCCTCTGCCATGTACACTGGCCAAAATGGACAGTCTCTACACAAAAGAATAAATGGACACAAATCTGACATCAGGAATCATAACCTTCAAAAACCAGTAGGAGAACACTTCAGTCTCTCTGGACACTCGTTAATAGACCTAAAAGTGGCAATTTTTCAACAAAAAAACTTCAAAAATAGACTTCAATGAGAAACTGCAGAACTGGAATTAAATTTGCAAAATGGACACCATTAAATTAGGCTTGAATAAAGACTGGGAGTGGCTGGGTCATTACACAAACTGAAAACTATTTCCCCATGCTAGTTTTCCCGTACTGTTACTCACACCTTCTTGTCAACTGTTTGAAATGGGCCATTCTGATTATCACTACAAAAGTTTTTCTTCTCCTGCTGATAATAGCCCACCTTAATTGATTAGTCTCTTAGAGTTGGCATGGCAGCCCCCATCTTTCCATGTTCTTTGTGTATATATATATATCTTCCTACTGTACCTTCCACTCCATGCATCTGATAAAGTGGATTTTAGCTCACGAAAGCTTGTGCTGATACAGACTAACATTGATACAGCTACCACTCTGAAACCTGTCACTCCCACCGAAGGAATCCAGAATCCAGTCACAGTGGTCTTGAATCTGAGGCTCTATGGCCAATCAGTACACATAGCAGTGCTCATTTCAAAGGGGGGTTGCTAATTAGATTGGGGGTGGTAGGCAGTGCACCTGTGCACCTGCTGGTAACCAAACTCATGATGCACATTTCTGTGAAATGCTGCTGCTGCTCAGGATGCTCCATGCAGCACCAGATTAGTCTGACTACAACTGCTCTGTACAGGCCGAGCGCTTCTGATCACCACCGCACAAGCACTACATTGCTACTGCCTCCCCCTGCTCACTTCTGGTTGGGACGCCAGACTTTGGCCATCATTGTGATTCACTTGGGATTACGGCAATCGTGGTGAGTTTATTTTGATGTCTTGCTTCTCATACTGCAGACTTCAGATCTCTGAGAAGAGCTTGATATTGAGAAAGCAGCATGTACAAAAACCAAACAAACCTGGAATGGTCTGTCCAAAACTTAGAAGTGCACAGCTCATGCTAAACACTGCCCTTTGAAAACATCCACAGAAAAGTTTTGGGGAAAAAGAAAAGTGAAAGTGAGATTACAGCTTCAGACCCAGCAAAGCTTTGAAAGCGAACAGTTGGTCTTCAGCAGGCGTTCCGACAAAGCAGAATGGTCAGGTTACCTTGAGGCTTCTTTTTACAATTCATTAACTAACAAAAAGTTGTTTGCTATTGACAGGTTTGTTCCTGAGGAAAGTCACGTCAGAAGCAAACAGATGAGCAGACATCGTATATTCTAAAGCAGATTCAATGAGTAATGCAATGACCTAACTTCTAAAACTACAGACAATAGAAAATTTTGATAGGTCAATTGATATTTTAGTATATACTTTACAATTTAACAGTAACAAAGGAAACACTTAGTACACATCTTTACTTCAAATTTGTTTAGGAAATAAGATTTTTTTCTGCTTTCTATTCTTATCAGCCCAACAGAACCACCATAGCTCTGGGAGCGCAAACAGGACATTTTTCTGTGCAATGCATCAGCAGAATTATTATTTTTTAATGAAAGCTTAGATTCGATTGCACAGCTCTGGAGCAAGTGGTAGTTTCATGGCAAATTCCAGGGCTTTATAGAACAAAAACCATGCCTTATTTTACCCATCATACGCCTTCTATATTTCCAGTATGGCAATAGAATAGATAATTGTCTCCACCCTCACTCTACATTCTGAATGGTGAATGACTCTTCCATCTGCATACTACTCAGCCTAGGATCTGAGAGTAAGCTGTGTTCCTCTGAACTCACACATCAACAATAGAGATTCTATGACGTGAACTATTTTGATGTCTGAGCCAGAAAAATTCAATTCTCTCATTAGAGTCATATCTGTTCCATGGTGATAACAGGAGTAAAATATGGTACAATCTTATTTTAGTTAGTAAAGTCAGCAGATCTGACTCTGAATACACAGAGAGAATACAGGAGATTTATTGAGTAAGAAAATGCCATTTTAATGTCTTTATTTGTTAGATTAGAACAGATTACGGAGATTTTAGGGTTGAGGGGGTTACATTAATCAGATCTAAGATTGGAAAAAATCAAATCCGTTAAGGGCTGAAATGGAAAAATCCTAAAGGAGATTGCAATAGATTATATGGTGTGCAAATTCAACGCTGGTTGAAGCCAAAGGACTGACACCACTAATAATTTGGCTCAATATCTTCATGATCCTTATATTTCCCTTTCAAGTAATAGTGTACAGAGCACAAGTATTAAACTCCTTTTCTTACATCCTATATCCATTTCAAACTATAACTTAGGAAAAAATATCAATTTACATCCAACAAACCAAGATGATTAGACACTTTCTCAGTTTCTTGTGGATAAACAGCAATTTGAGAAAGACAAACTATGAAGGGAAGGGTGGCTTTGATGAGAATCTCTGAAAATAATGAAAAGTAACGCAACACGGCTGTCTTTAACTTCAGTGAAATGATATGTATGCAGTACCCAGTGGCTGAGAGACTCACACTGATTTTAGTAGAAGCTGCCAACATGCGTTCCATGTACAGAATTTGACTTCAATGAAAGCCGCATCCACAAATCTGAGAGCAGAATCTAGTTTTTTATCACCATTAACCATGAAAATAAATCAATGCTTTCCTGAGAACTGGAACGCCAAATGTGAATTTACCGCTTACTGTCCTTTTGGTTAAGGATGTGCTGTACATTCAGAAGCTCAAAGCAATACATTTGTTACAAACTATAAGCTCAAGAAATTCACTTTGCCTGCTGATGGCATTAGGGGAGCTCTGCTAACCTAGTTGCTATTTTAAGGAAATAAGTATGTCACTTTAAAGGATTTCTTTGATGGTTCAGGTGTGCATGCAGCTAATCTTTTAATTTTCAGTCTTAAAGATGAACGCAGCATCTAAACACAAACCTTCTACTTTTAAAGTAGAGGAGCCCTGCACATTTAAAAAATGGAAAATGTCTGGTACCACAGGCATGTGTGTTCAATGCCTTAACTAAAAGGCCAAGAGAGACATTCAGAACATAAACATCTAAATGTACCTTAAATGACAAAATTGGTCTTGCCAAGTTTCAGCGGCTAGCTTCACAATCTCCCAGAATGCATTATTCTTTAATGCAGCCTGTTCCAACCCCTGGGTGCAATCCACTGACTGAAGAAAAAAACTTTTTAGCAGGATCCCATGGTCACTGGAACACCGTGGGAGGGCAGGGTAGGAGCAACTCACTCCTGCTGCCCCAGCCTGACTCCCTCCCCAAATCCAATCACAGGGGAGAATTCATCTTCTCTTATTTGAATCCTGCAGTTGTGGGAAGCTAGGGGAGAATAGCAATAACTAGGGGTATAGGAAGCATTTAGCTGATTTCCTCCCATCCTTCCACACTGCCAGATCTTTGGGGACACATTGCCCAGTAGTGACCCCCTCCCAGCATCATAGTAGGTGGCTCTCTTACAGGACTCAGGAACACCACTGATGCTGCTAGCTCTGGAATTCTGTTTGTTGTGTTGGTAGAGTTACTGTTCTCATACATTCAGACTTTATGGTCAGAAGGGACCATCAAGATCATCCAGTCTGATCTCCTGCACGTTGCAGGCCACAGAACCTCACCCTCCCACCTCCTGTAATAGTCCCTTAATCTCTGGCTGAGTTACTGAAGTCCTCAAATCATGATTTAAAAACTTCGAGTTACAGAGAATCCACCATTTACACTAGTTTAAACTTGCAAGTGATCCATGCCCCACACTGCAGAGGGAGGAGAATCTCCCACACCCAGAGTCTCCACCAAATTCACCTGGGGGAAAATTCCTTCCTGACCCCAAATATGACACTCAGTTGGGTTTAATTTGATAAACCTCGTTATCCGGTTGAAATGTATGTATCACCATTGTATATGAAGTTATGACATTTTGCTATGTTTGTTACTGTGACGGGATCCCCAGGGTGCAGCCTGGGACTGTGGGACCTCTGTGCCCCCTTAACTCTCTCTAGCCTGGGATGTCTCTCACAATGCCTTGCTAGTGACCAGCAGCAAACCCCTCCAGGCGCTGTGATCACTCAGCACAACAGCATGTGGAGCCCCGCACCCAGTTATAGTGCATGAATGCTCCCAGAGCCACTCATGGAATCACACAGAGAAAGGCACCAGAGCCAAATCCCCCCCATCTCCCAGTACTGTACCTCAGGAATATACCGGCTTGCAAAGCTCAAGACGAGCAGTGCAGATTTATTAATTGGTTCACCACTCCATCAATGGACATTGGATATACACCAGCCTTTGCAAACCCGAGCACATTTGCCGCACACTTCAGGCAAAGTCACTGGTAAAGATAAACAGTTAAACAAATGGATTGCCTACAAAAGATAGATTTTAAGTGATATTAAGTGATAGGCAAAAGTCAGTTAGTTACCAAAATAAAATAAAATATAAGCACGGTCTAAACTCTGAACCCTATTAGACTTGGCAACATCTCACCCCACTGGATATTGCAGTCCTTAATATACAGGAATGAGTTGCTTCTACCCTGCCTTCCCATGGTATCCCTTAAACCTGGGCCAATCTCCTCTGCTGGAGTCTTGTCTTTGTTGCTTGCAGCAGAGATGGGGACAGGAGAAAGACCCCACATGTGGCCACTGTGTTCTGTTTTATAACCTCAGTCCCATGTGCTTGGGGAATACAAGTTCAGGCATGTCTGGGGGGCATGGCTGAGTCTCCAGGTCAGGTTGAGCGATTCTCCTGTGTGGCCTCATGCTGGTGAGTCATTGAATTGTAGCTCCCTTGCTGGACAATGGTTATTGATGGGTTGTTTGACACCCCACCCAGGTGTTGATTACTTTCCTACTTATTTATACCTGCCTCTGGATACTTCCACTGCATGCATCCAACGAAGTAGGTATTAGCCCACAAAAGCTTATGCTTCAATACTTTTGTTAGTCTTTAAGGTGCCACAGGACTCTGTCGCTTCAATTTACAGCATGTTTTAGAGACAACTATTCAATACAATTCTCATAACTTCATATTATATATAACTATATATATATATATAGATAGATGGATAGAGAAATGACTTTCAGCTGATCATAACCTTTCTCCTGATACCTTGCAAGTCATGCTTTATATGTAAGATCATGATTATATGAAAATGAGGAAAATGGGGGTTACAGGACGCTCCCCCAAGGTATAGAATGTCACAGTTACTGAAACATGTTGGAAGTCTGGGAAACGCCAGACTAGCCCCTCAGAGAGAACAAGGAAACTGCGAACATAGAGGCCTTACAAGTCAAACCTCATGTAGACAAAAGCTGAAAGCAAAAATTTACAATTTGTAGTGAAGGATGGACAGCAGCTCATGTACACCCTGGGTGCTGCCTAAACCCATGATGCAGCATGGATTTTTCCAGCACCTGGAGAAAAGTATAAATGAGGGACAGTGACCTCACCAGAGGGCCTCTCTCTCCTCCCCCATCTCAACACCTGGAAGCAAGATATTTTGGAAGACAAAAGTCTCCTTAAACTGTGGCAAAGGGACGATCCTAACTAGAATGCTTTCTAGTTAGTATAAACTGAACTGAAAAGTGCCTGCAACATCCAGTAGGGTGAGAGAAACTGATTGATTCAAATCTTGTTTAGCCTGATAAAGTTTAGGTTTTAGAATGTGTGTTTGCTTTATTTCTTATGTAACCAACTCTGACCTTTATGCCTATCACTTATAATCACATAAAATCTATCTTTCTCTAGTTAATAAACTTATTTTGATGTTTAGACAAACTTACTAGTTTGGACTAAAGTGCTTGGGGGCTCTGCTCAGATTACAGAAGATGGTGCATGTCCACTACCCTTTGAAGGAGTGGCAAACTAATTAATAAGCTTGCATTGATCAAGAAGATCTTAAGCAGTAAGATGCACTGAGGTGCAAGACTGGGGCTGGAGGGATTTGCTGGGGTCTCCTTTTATACAGTTCATGAGTGGTTTCGGAGAGCATTCACGTAACTTTGCTGAGTGTGCATCTGTCTGCTGATGACTGAGTGAACAGAGCCCAGAGTGATTTGCTGTTCACTAGCATAGCAGTGTAGGAGACAGCTTGGACAGGAAAGTTAAAGAGGGCACAATGGTTCCACAGTCCAGACTGCACCCTGGGACATTTCAAAACCACCACCTTCATAAATTTATAAAGCATAGTCTTGAAGACAGCTATGGTTAGTTTTGTCTCCACTGCTCCCCTTGGAAGACTGATTCAGAACTTCACTCTTCTGATGGTTAGAAACCTTTGTCTAATTTAAAGCCTAAACTTGTTGGGCAATTTATATCTATTTGTTCTCGTGTCAACGCTGGAGCTTAATTTAAATAACTCCTCTCCCTCCCTGGTATTTATCTCTCTCATGTATTTGCACACAGCAATCCTATCTTCCATCAGTCTCTTTGTTAGGCTAAACAAGCCAAGCTCTTTGAGACTCCTTTCATAAGGCAGGTTTTCCATTCCTCTTATCCTCCTAGTAGCCCTTCTCTGCACATGTTCCAGATTGATCTTTCCTAAACATGAGAGACGAGAACCGCTCACAATATTCCAGATGAGGTCTCATCAGTGCCTTTAATGGTACTAACACTTCCCTGTCTCTACTGAAGCGACAAAGAGTCCTGTGGCACCTTATAGACTAACAGATGTATTAGAGCATAAACTTTCGTGGGTGAATACCCACTTCATTGGATGCATGCCATGTGTGTATTCACCCATGAAAGCTTATGCTCTAATACATCTGTTAGTCTATAAGGTGCCACAGGACTCTGTCGCTTTTGTGGATCCAGACTAACATGGCTATCCCTCTGATACTGTCTCTACTGAAACTATCTTGCCTGATAGGTGAATGTAGTATGGCAAATGGGGGATTAATGAGAAAAAGTTGCCAGGACCTGTCCTTTCTCAGCCCCAGAATGTAGGGAGAACAGGGAATATGCTTCATAACCAACTGATGGACTTTCTTTGCTGCTGCTCTGCACAAGAGGGAAGAAAGAGAAAGAACACTTGGGGACTTCTAAGCACCCAGTGGCTCAGCCTATGTAATCAGCAGATCTTATTACTGATATCCCCCTCTTTCTTCTCATTGATTGTCATAATCATTTGACATCTCATTTGAAGCTGGACTGTGGGTTTGTACAGTGGCAAATGCAATGGGACCCCAATACTGTTCAGGGCTTTTGAGCCCTTCCACTATATAAATAAATAATTGGAAAACTGTTTATTAAAGGCGTATTGTTCCTGATATAACAAAAGGCAGCAGCAAGATAAAGCACAAGTATAACAAAAGTCAGTTTACTGTAAGAGCTGAAATAATATTTTGTAACTCAAATTTTGCAGCAGCATCTTATGGAGTCAAGAAAGCTGCTCAGGCAAACTCTGGTTCACATGGGTAACAAACAATGGAACCGTACAGTAACATTTCATATTAAGGGTGGAACATCTGGGTTATCTTCAAAGTCAACACAACTATTCTCAGTGTCTATAACCTTTTGTTGCTGCAGATTAATAGGTCCTTGCCCAATTCGCTCTTTTTCTTTTATTATGTTTGCCACATCCGGGAATGAATATTTGCTAGGATCCACTTCTAGTTTCTCAACTTGATCCCTGTAACAAAGGAAAACAGATGGTTATAAATAAAACTTCATTTCAACATTGCATGTAGCAACAGAAATTTGGGACTACTTCCCAAACTCCCCAGTTCCCATAGAAGTCACCATGAGTTCTGAGGATTAAGAAATCTCACTCTTGTGAATTGACTGTCAATTCAAAAGGAAGTCTCAGGGCTTGTGTACACTGACAGCACTGCAGTGGCACAACTGCACTGGTGAAGCTGCGCTGCTGTAGTACTTAGTGAAGACACTATCTATGCTGAAGAGAGGGCTTTCTCCTCTCGGCATAGACAGCTACTATCTCTCAGGGAAGTGGAGTATGTCAATGGGAGAAGCCTTCCCATTGACATAGCACTGTCTCCACTGGGGGTTCTTCTTCTTCGAGTAGTGTCCCTATGGGTGCTCCACTGTAGGAGACTCCCGAGCAGTATCACCTCTGAGGGACTGAGGCAATCATCCAGGTAAGGGAAAACCATGATCCCTTGTGAGTAGAAGTGGGCGACCACTACTGAAATAACTTTGGAAAATACTCTTTGGGCTGAAAATAACCTGAAGCGGAGTACCCTGTACTGTTATTGATCTTGTCCCAGGGTGAATCTGAGAAATCATCTGTGAGTTGGTAAAACTGAGATGTGAAAATACGCATCCTGAAGGTCGAGGAACGAAAACCAGTCTCCCTGTTCCAACACTGGAATGATCGTTGCTGAAGTGGCCATCTTGAATTTCTATGCTTTGACAAACTTGTTGAGAGTGCTAAGGTCTAATACGGGTCTCCAGCCCTCCTCCTTCCGGGTATTCGAGTAGAACTTTTTGCCTCACAGATGTTGAGGTACTGGCTTTAACTAGAGGAAACAGTCTATGTCTTGACATAATAACCTGTTGCGAGATGGCTCCCTGAAGAGAGATGGGGAAGGGTGTTGTGGAGGATGCAAGAAGGTAAAATGGATGAAGTATCCATGGTGAATGATCTCTAGGAGCCATCGGTCTGATGTTATATGCTCTTAGATGCTGCAGAACACTGCCAGACAGTGGCCAAATGGATGGGTAGAGATGGTCAGTTGTAGCAATTGTGGGGAGTGGTCTATCAGCACCTTGACCAACACATCAAAACTGGTGTTTAGATGTGGAAGGCTGGGACGCGGAGGATTGCTGGCAAGATGGTTTATGTCTGGAGAATTCAGTTTTCTTTCTCTGTGGCTTGTAGTTTTGTTGAGCTGCATATTGGGAAGTGCAAGGCTTATGCTGGAGTGGCAGACTCAGGGAACTTCTATACTACCTGCCCCCCCGGCGGGTAGCGTTCGGTCAATTTATTGTGGGATCAATTTATTGTGTCTCATCAGGATGCAATAAATCATCCCCGAATGCGCTCCTGTCGACTCCGGAACTCCAGCTCTGCAAGAGGAGTAAGCGGAGTCAACGAGGGAGCCGCCGTAGTCGATTCACTGCAGTGGGGACGGCTAGGTAAGTTGAACTAAGATACTTCGACTTCAGCTATGCGAATAGCGTAGCTGAAGTTGCGTATCTTTGTTTGAACCCCCCCACCCCCAGGGTAGCCCAGGCCTAAGTTTTCTCTTTTGTCCCGTAGATGCCCAGTGAATGGCAAGTGGTCTGAGAATCCTTCCAAGTGTGAAGGGAGACATCAGTTTTCTCCGCAAAGAGCTTAGTGCAGGGATGGGCAAACTTTTTGGCCCGAGGGCCACATCAGGGTTGAAAATTTGTATGACGGGCCAGGTCAGGGAAGGCTGTGCCTCTGCAAAGAGCCTGGCCTTGCCCCCATCCAACCCCCTCCCACTTCCCGCCCCCTGACTGCCCCCCTTAGAATCCCATTCAACCCCCACTTGTCCCCTGACTACCCCCTCCTGAGACCCCCACCCTAAATACCACCCCCAGGATCCCACCCCCTATCTAAGCCCCTCTGCTCCTTGTCCCCTGACTGCCCCCTCCAGAGACCGCACACACTAACTGCCCCCCAGGACCCTACCCCCTTCTCAACTCCCCCTGCTCCCTGTCCCCTGACTGCCCTGACCCCTATTCACACTCCCGCCCCCTGACAGACCCCCCCCCGAACTCCCATGCCCTATCCACCCCACCTCTGTTCTCCATCCCCTGACCGCCCCCCACCCAGAACCTCTGCCCCATCCAAACAGCCCCCTCTCCCCTGACTGCCCCCAGGACTCCCTGCCCCTTAACCAACTCCCCACCGCCATGCCCCCTTACCGCGCTAGTGGCCTAGCCGCTGCACCGCTCTCCTGGAGGAGCAAGCAGCCCTGTGTGGTGCACTGAGCTCTGGGAGAGCTGGGAGCAGCTTCCCTGCCAGGAGCTCAGGCGTGCGCTGAGCTCCAGAAGAGTGGGGGAGGGGCCAGGAGCACCCTCCACCGCTGGGAGCTCAGGCGTGCGCTGAGCTCTGGGAGAATGGGGGATGGCCCGGGAGCAGCCTCCTTCACTAGAGTTCAGCCGCGCTGAGCTCCAGAAGAGCGGGGTAGGCGGGGGCAGGCCAGTAGGATCCTCCCCCACCAGAGCTCAGGTGGGCCAGGCCGGATGGTCTCACGGGCCGGATCTGGACTGCGGGCCGTAGTTTGGCTTAGTGCCTCAAAGAAAGGAAGATCTTTGATGGTTGCCTGCACCTCCTTTGGGCAACCTGACAGGTGGAGCCAAGAGGCATGTCACATTACCACTGCCATGAAGATGGATCTAGCTGCAGTATCAGCTATGTTGAGGGCAGACTGTAGCATGGTCTTTGCTACTAGCTGCCCTTTTTGGACGATGGCCTTGAATTATTTGCGATGTGGCTCAGGAAGATGCTCAATAAAATTATTGCATTTCAAGTAATTCCCCTAATGGTATTTCACCATAAGTGCTTGGTAGTTGGTGATTTGAAATGGAAGTGTGGCCAAGGAGTATGCCCTCCTACCAAATAGGTCCAGATGTGTCCAACACCTATCATAGGAAGTGGACCTCATGTAGTGTTGATGTCCACAAGAATTTTCAATATACACCACTATGGAGCTGAGTAGAGTGTGGGAGAAGAGGAATCCTGTTTCCCTCACCGGAATATAGTACTTTTTGTCTTGTAAGTCGGTTTGACCGATGCTGGGGTCTGCCATATTGTTCTCGCGGGGTCAAGAAGGGCTTCATTCATAGGGAGGGCTACTCAAAGAAGAACTTTTGGTATCTGTAATTTATTTTATACCTAAATATGACTTATCAATTAGTACAATTTGCTGGCTGCTGAGATAGCACAGTTTTTGATCACAATTGGTTTCTTTACTGGTCATATTTAACTCAGTCATTTCACTTTAACTATTTAATATTCTCAGTCTAATTCCCTAATTAGACAGTCCCTGGAAAACAGAAATGAACAGAACCTTTTTTTTAGCAAGCAAATACATTGTATTTAAATTGAATGTTCTGTGTATATCTGTTACTCATTATCTTTGACAATACGGGTCTTAACAATTTTTGTGGGGTGTTGGAACTTTGTGGCAAACAATTAAGCACAGTTAAAACTAGAATGCATAATACAATCAATCCATGTTAGGGATGTTTTTGAAATAAAGCTTAGCATAATTTGTTCTTTTCTTAATGAACACATTGATATCATTATCACTCCATCAGTAAAGATTAAGTGTTTTTATACTTTCTGCAGTGTAGTATTTAGACCTAGCATTTTAAAAATAATTAATTCAATTAAACAGCTAATTTGTCAGCATGCATAGAAATAAATCTTTTTCTTTGAATAAACATCAGTGGACTGGAGCACATTGGCTAAGAAGAAGTCTGTTTTATGGATTAATCATCTGAGAATGTTTAGAAGATGTGTGGTGTACAATTTCTATTATAACTTCCCATTTAAATGAGTACTACATCTACAATCTGGATGCCTCCTGTGTACCAGGGCTAGAGGGAGAAGGGGACACCCTCGGTTAGAGAAAAAAACAGAAAAACTCTAACCTATTCCCAGTAATTTGTGATTGATTCTTCCTCACTTAGTCCCATTAGCTGGGGTCAGAGGCTCATGCACTTCATCCCCAAGTGTTCTTCTCAAGTGTGTCTTCAAAGCTGACACCAACCTTCTTCAGGTCCTCCTTCAGCATCTTGAACCACCTTTTTCTAGATCTTCCTTGTGGTTTTTGTCCCAGGACTATTAGTTCTTGTACTCTCTGGCCAACATATCCAACCCCTCATTGTCTCATATGACCTAGCCACCTCAGTCATCACTTCCTCAGCTTTTCTGGGATGGGGGTTACTGAATCATGGCTCATACTGTTCCACTGTGTAGCCTCTCAACAATAATCTTAGTGTCCACCTGAGCATTCTCAGTTTGTCTGTGTGAAATAATTGTTCTTCTCTGTTCCTCCCTAGCCAGAATTCCAAACCACATGTCACAGTAAGGCCAGTCATGACCTCATACACTTCGTTCCTTAGTTTACTTGGTGAAGGACCGAAAATCTATATGTTGTGTCAGTAAAAACCTGACAGACCCAAAGTCCAGAGTTTGGACAAAGGCTGAGGCCTAGACATAGTGAACAATATTCACTAAGAGAAGCAGAACAAATATGAGATGACCTATTTTTTACTATGATAAGCATGGTTAGCAAAAACCATGGTGGGAAGCAATAATTGGGACCTTTCTCTCCACCTGCAAACAAACCAAAGGGGAGAGAGGGGGCCAGTTTCTTAAATCTGTGTATCCTCTTCTGCAAGAGGAGATAGGATGCCTTCCCTGCATACCAACTTTGAGGTCATGGAAAGGCCCAAACATGTCAGTATGAGATATGACATCCTCCCTCACAGATACCAGTGTCTGGTTTTCAAAAGCACAAATGAGCAACTAAGAAGCAATTTCTATTGCCATATACTTCTCACTGTTCTTTTTGCCCTAATTCCCAAATATACACCTAGTGGACAATCAGCTGCTTCATTTCTATGGATCCCAAATCAGAATTCAACACACATTTTTATACTAATGCACTTTATACATTGTTTAAAGAAAAACACCTGTGTCCTAATTGTATCATATGTTAACCTGAAACCATGGGCAGAGACATTATGTAATCTGTTGACTACTGGCTTCTGTGCTTATCTTGTCTTGCTGCTAGACCTATCCAGGGCTCGAGACTGCCCACCTGTTTCTCCCCTCCACCCATGGAAAATTCAATATAATTCATTGTAATCAAATGATTGGCAGCATCTCTGAGCCTAACAAGCGAAGTGACACTCTGCCAGTGCTGTGCGTAATAAACCCACGTGCTTGATTCTACACGGTGTCCATTTTTGTTCCTTCACTTGGCATGCTCTTATTCTGTCAATTCCCTACATTTACGCCAAGCGCTCTTCAAAACAGCTCCTAACACCTGAAGCCACATTTCCATCATGGCTCAACAATGAACCAAAGTATTTAAATTGTTGCACAGACCAACTGTATATCATTGAGTCTGACTGGCTTCTTATTGTCCCACTCAACAAAGCACGGCATGTATTCTATATTTTGTCAGCTGATTCATAAATCATTTTCTTCTAATATAGTCCTCTATAGATCAGTGGCAGATTAGCCACTGGGCCAACAGGGTCTGTGCCCAAGGGTCCTGGCCAATTTGGGCGCCCCGGAGCCCCAACCTGTTCTGCCTGGTGCTCCTGACAGGGAGTGAAGTTGGGGCATAGGGGCTTGCCACAGTGTCCACCTACCTGGCGCTCCAACCGGGGAGTGGGATCGGGACATGGGGGGCTTGCTCCACTCCACCTGCCTTCCCAGTACTCCAGCCAGGGAGCGGAATAGGGGTATGGGGGCTCACCCAGCTGCGCCAGGTGCTCCAGTTGGGGAGCGGGGTCAGGGCACGGGGGTTTGCCCCATTCCACCCTCCTGGCGCTCCAAGAGTCCAAGTTCATATACCTGGTAAGTAATCACTTTATAATAGTAACCCTGTTGTTTAAAGGCCCTGGCCCAGCTCTAGGAGTGTTTACCATTCCACAATTGAAGCTGGAACAAGCACACTTGGGCTGAAAGATGCCTCTCCAGATACTCAGTAAGTGGCTGGTGGTGCACAGCTCCTCTGCTACTATGAGGCCCCATCTGCAAGCCTTCTGCCCCCAAGGAATTCTTGTGCTGAAGCAGCATTTTATGGTTCCCCCTCCCGCCCCAGTCTGCTCTTCTGATTAAAGAGACGGTATCAGGTCAAACATGGCCCCAAATTAAGGTTCTTGGATGTTTAAAAGCAAAATGTTACTGACCCAAAGTCGAATAGAAACAGTTCCAGGATTTTCCTGAATTCCAGCGGAAACAAGCTAAATAAATCCTCTCGTGGGCTACTGAAGGAGATTCAAGGGTGTGCATGCTTGTATGTTCAAAGATGTTTTTTGAGGGGGAGAGGGGAGTTAAAACTTATTTTTGCCTTACCTCCAACGTGACCCTCTGACATCTCCCGCCAAAAAGGAAAAGTTCTCTCTTTAATTGCTGAAAATGTTACTTTCCCTTTAAAAATAATAGTTTTGTATAAAATCTCAGAATAGCTCTTGTGTAGGTAGCAGAAGTGATGACTGTATTATCATGTAATCAAGATAGCACAGTAAAAGAGTTTTTCAAACGCAGATTGAATGCGTGAGGAAAAATTTAGCTAAGAGTTCTGTAACCCTCAAGTATCATTGTTGTAATGAATGCTCTCCTGTAATCTAGGAGAGAGCTATTCACTATTTCTTTAACCTCTGGCTAGTTAGCTACTTGTCAGCTACAGGGGTAAAAAAAAATAGTTTCTTGATAAGCTCTGTTCATTCAAAGTATCTCTTTCCCATTTCTGTTTTGTTTGTAAATGTGTAGTTTCCCTCCAACAACGTAAATCAATATCTGCACTCAGAAAAGGCATGTTTACAAAAAGTACTGGAGGCATTCAGGAGAATATTTTCAATTGGCTTGAGACCCAGATTCCCTTTTTGTGGGCACAACTTGTTATCCTTGTAGCATGGAGTATCTTTGGATCATCAGATATCAGAAATTATAGAAAGGCCACAGAATTTGCCTCCTTGCCATACCACCTTTAAACCTTCTTTCAATTAATGCTGTAAGAAAAAATGAAAGATGGTTTCCAAACAAAGAATGGCTAGGATTCTATACCCAGATTTAGTGCGGGTCCTCAGGGATGTCCACTATATCTGTTCTCTAATGCTCTACTATGCAGGCAGAACCAAAGGAGCTAAAAAGGATCACCCACCTGTTGAAAGCTCACATAGTGCTTAGGAAGACTGGCTTGGAACTGAGATGACTGTGCTAGCAGGTGTCTAAAGAAGGATGGAAGAAGAAGAAGAAACTTGGCTGTTGACTGGTCTTCTTGAGTGTCTCTAGGGTCTCATTTGTCTTTCTGCTGAAAAGATCTATTGCTTCTAAAAAGGGAAGTCCAATACACTTTGGTATGGACCTCCTGAAAGAGGTTAAAAGTCCTCAGTCAACAATGCTAAAAGATTGTCCTAGCCACTGCCACACTATTGCCTGATTGCTAAGTGAATTGCTAGCAGTCAGAAGGAATGTCTAGATATATTTAGCTTCTCTATAATGACTCTATCTTCTGCTCATTAGGCATATAATCCAAAAAAAGATTCGCCTTTGCATTATATCTCACCACTACTACTTGACAATTAAAAATCCATTGCCCTTACAGTACTATTTAGCCACTGGTTCTATATGCTGACTCAAGAAGAGTGCCTAGGATCCATGCTGCCTCTTTTTCGTAAGCATTTAGAACAGAAGCTCTGTAAAATGGTTTTGCTAGTGGATTTGAACACTTGGGTTTCTAGAAAGAGCATTGGCTTCTTGGATTCTAGCACTGCTGTCCCATATTGGGAGAGAGTTTACTCCATTGAGATAACTTGTACAGAAGAAAGGCAGCTGAGTCCTAAAGGTTTCCTCCATTATCAGCAGTAATACTGGCCAAGGGGTAAATCTAGTACAAAATGAGATTATCATAGGGAATGCCCCCACCTTAGACTATTCAGAAACCTGGGTGCGCAGGTCCATGTCAGACATCCTATTATCACAACAGACACTATTTATACCTAGACTTTTTATCTGGATGTACCATGTTAGAACAGAATGAAACCAAGCAATAGTGGAATTAAACTCAAAACAACATCTACTACAAACTAACAAGTTATTTTTAATCTTAAAAACAAACTTTTAAACTGCTACCAAAACTGCTTTTATTACAACATCGAATGGACTAGTATGATGCATTGGTTCCACTGCTTATGGTAATGGAGGAGGGAAAAAGTGGTGATTGGTGCAGTAGGTCACCTATAGCACCTACATGATTCTCCATTGATCATTTTGGATTTATGAAACAGTCCCAAAAGACATTTCTTTTTAGGTGGTTCAAGAACTCATGCTGCACAGAGTAGAGGATCTATAGAGGCAGTTCTTGATAAAAGAGTTTGTTTTTACTGCATTCTAGCTTAATAGTCTGAAGTACAGTTGATGGAACACGACTACTCTGTAGTAATAAGCACTTTTTTGGCTCTGCTTTTGGAACAGATCACTTTATAAACAATACTAGACAGGCCATTAGTTTAAAGCTTTTATGTAAAGTTTTACTTTGTACAGATCAATATTTTCGTACTTTGAATGATTATATACTCATTGGGCAGCACAGTCTGATGAGTAAATAACTAATGTGCAAAAACATATAGGTTGTAAAGAAAGAAAAACCAAAGTTACCTTTTTATATTTGTCTGCAATTTGTTGCCGTCAGAAGGTTTGACGAAAGTGGGTGTTTTTCGGTTAGCCATAATTATTTCTTGAACCTGGAATAAAAATACATAACCATAGCTGTCACAACATATCTTGGGATTTATGTGCAAAAGCATTTAAACAATCTTTTAAATAAAGAACTGTGGAAACATGAACATTTTATGTAATATTTTTCTGACTGTCTTGAGCTTTCAACAACATGATCACATCTGAACCATTATAAACATCTCATGTAGGTATTTACACTACCTCATTTCTGTGGTATGAATACCTTAAAAAATAACCAATATGAGAATCAGAGGGGTAGCTGTGTTAGTCTGGAATTGCAGAAGTGACAAAGAGTCCTGTGGCACCTTAAAGACTAACTAAAATTTTAGAGCATAAGCTTTCGTGGGCTAATACCCACTTCGTCGGATGCATGCAGTGGAAGTATCCAGGGGCAGGTATAAATAGGTAGGCAAGAACCAGGTGGGAGATAACAAGATTAGTCCAATGAGGCTGAACCAGCTTGTTATCTCTAATCAGGGAGGGTGAGGTGTTCCTCTAGCAGCTGAACTGGAGGTGTGAATAGCGAGAGAAGAGAAGCTGCTTTTGTAGTTAGCTAGCCACTCGTAATCTTTGTTCAGTCCTTGATTGATGGTATCAAATTTGCAAATGAATTGCAGCTCTGCAGTCTCTCTTTGCAGTCTGGTCTTGAAGTTTTTTTGCTGCAAAATGCTGACCTTTAAATCTTTTATGGTGTGTCCAGTGAGGTTGAAGTGCTCTCCTACAGGTTTCTGAATATTGCCATTCCTGACATCTGATTTGTGTCCATTTATCCTTTTTCGTAGGGACTGTCCAGTTTGGCCGATGTACATAGCAGAGGGACATTGCTGGCACATAATGGCGTATATTACATTGGTAGATGTGCAGGTGAATGAACCAGTGATGGTGTGGCTGATCTGGTTTGGTCCTGTGATGGTGTTGCTGGTGTGGATGTGTGGGCAGAGTTGGCATCGAGGTTTGTTGCATGGATTGGTTCCTGAGTTAGAGTTATTATGGCGCGGTGTGCTGTTGCTGGTGACAATATGCTTGAGGTTGGCAGGTTGTCTGTAGGCCAGGACCGGCCTGCCTCCCAAGGCCTGTGAAAGTGAGGGATTGTTGTCCAGGATGGGTTATAGATCACTGGTGCAGTTCGGCTGCTAGAGGAACACCTCACCCTCCCTGATTAGAGATAACAAGCTGGTTCAGCCTCATTGGACTAACCTTGTTATCTCCCACCTGGTTCTTGCCTACCTATTTATACCTGCCCCTGGATACTTCCACTGCATGCATCTGACGAAGTGGGTATTAGCCCACGAAAGCTTATGCTCTAAAATTTTAGTTAGTCTTTAAGGTGCCACAGGACTCTTTGTCACTTCTGCAATATGAGAATGTGAATTTTGTTCACTTTTATGATTTTTTATTTTAGGCTGTGGTTCCTCTGTTGGATTTTCAAGTTTACTCACAATAAAACACACTTCATGTAGTGTTATGCAGTGCAACATACATGCACAAGAAAAGTGTAACCAATTTTACCTCAGTGAAATTATCATAAAATATCCATATAACAAGTCTTCTTTAGTACCATGTTAGTTGCGAAGAATGGTTACTTACTCTGCAGTAACTGTGGTTCTTTGAGATATGTTCTTGACCTTTATCTTACGTCAGATATACATGCACCCCATTCACAAGATCTGATTCTTTTTGAATAGCAGTTTCTTTTGAGGCCACACTTGCGCCCTGGATTGACCTTTCACTCCCTGCAGCTAAGGGAATAAAGGATGAAGTAGCTGCAATTATCCTCCAATCCCTTCACTAAAATGGAATCTAGATGATATAGGATCTATAAGAGCAGAGAAAGAGGGCGGGTGATGGAATAAATGTGGACAACTCATTTCTATGAGAACTACGGTTACTGTAGAGTAAGTAACCCATTCTTTCTTCTTTGAGTGATTGCCCACGTCTATTTCCATTTCTTGTGGCTCACAAGCAGTGACCCCTGTCTGGAGGCAAGTGCTCAGAATCTACTGATATAAATACAGCTCTGCCAAACTGAGCATTGGATTTGGAGCCACCTACCAAGGAGTAGTGCTGGGTGAAGGAATGACTTGAACTCCAGGTAGCTGCTCTACAAATCTCTAAGGTGGAATGCCCCTTAAAAAAGCTGCAAAGGCTGTTTGAGCTCTAGTAAAGTGGGTTCTAATCTATTGTCATTCCAAGTGAACTGTCACATAACAAGTTCTGATTTGGTCAGAAATCCCTTTAGATAGTCTTTGGGTAGATACTGACTGACCTTTCCTCCTGTTAGCAAAGGCCAGAAACAATCTAGGGAACTCCTGAATAGTTTTGCCCTGTCCAGATAGTAAGAGGACTGGACAACATCTAATGTGTGAAGTTTCGCCTCCTCTTAACTAGTATGAGGCTTGGGAAAGAAAAATGGCAGATGGATGTCTTGATTCAGGTGAAAAAGTCAGAGACAACTTTAGGCAAGAACTTCAGGTGAGGCTTTTGTGTCACTTTGTCCTTCCGGAATACTGTACAAGGAGATCCTGCCATGAGAGTTTGGGTCTCTCCTATTCTTTGGGCTGAAGGGATATCCACTAAGAGCATGGGCTTCATAGACAGGTGACATAAAGAACAAGGTGTCATAGGATCAAAAGATGCCTGACATGAATGCCAATAACACAGTGTTGAACTTCCTGGAGGGTGGAGTTTCTCTGATTGGAAGACAGACAATTAGACAATAAAAAGATGTAGCAACTGTTGGGTGTGAGAAGACTGTGTGACCTTCAATAGGAAGAGGATGAGCACAAATCACTGCCAAGTGGACTGGACTATTCTGGAATAGATGGACAGTCTCAAATGCTTTAAGGCTTTAATCCAAACTAGCTGGTATTGAGGTTTCTAGTGGGAGTATGTGTTTCTGTGTTCCCAAATAGAGAACTTTTTCTATTTTGCTACACAAAGTCACTCTAGTGGATTTTTTGCTAGTACAAACAATAATGGATACTGTCTGTCTGCTGGGTAGATACACTGATCTCAACCACCCTTGCATGCATCATAGTTAAAATTGGGCAAACTGCTTCACATAGTTGCAGGCGCCCAGATGACCCATGAGTTTGAGCACATTCTGACTTTGGGTGTGCTTGAAGTGGATGGTCACCATAGGCGCCACTCCAGAGGTCTCCCCTGCCGACCTAACAGGTACCGCTAGGGAAAAAGTTTCCGGCGATGATGCACACACCTATTGGAATGCACATGAGCAATACTCGAAGAAGAAGTGATTTTTCTTTTCTCTCTTCTTAGAAGATAAGGCTGAGACAGGTGGGATTCTCTTGATGACAAATTAGCCTTAAAGATCAGAGTGGATCCATGGCTTATCAAAGCACTCACAGATATGGTCAGGGCCTGTTTGTCAGTCTTCTTCCCTTTGGACTCAGAAGATGCCCACATGAATCTCAGCAGTGGAAGAATTTTAGGCTGGACTCCCTCGCTTTTTTACCCTCTTTGAAGAAAGCAACATATCAAGCACTTATGTGGAATATGTGCTTCACTGAGAGAGAAGAGGCACTTTGAGTGTTCATCATCAATGGGAATAGCTGCCTCACAGGAGGGACAGGATTTGAATGCTGGGAGTTTCGACTCTGCCATGTCCACCAGGGTCAGGTATAAAAGGCACTCCCAAAGTTGAAGATCTTGTCTTCTTTTCATTCTTTTTGGCCAACTAGCTTAATTTAGCTAAACTAACTTTATTATGGAATGCTCCTAACAACCAGAGAAAACACAATCACACATTGGGCAGAGATGCGGCCTCTGTAGAGGTCCTGTTTCACTGCCACAGGTGGTAAGAAAGACATGGAGGGCAGTGTGGCCACTCGGCCCTCTGCGCCCTCAGCTATGAAGAGTGAGAATGTTCAGAACAAAGGCACGGCCCCAACCGACACTGTTATTCGAAAAGAGTCCAATCTTACATGCATGTGGCACGTGCACCAGTTGTGGAATACATGTGGACAATCACTTGAGGAAAAATATTATGATGTTTGTAAATAACCATATACAAATTTTAAAAATTAACTTGTAACTATTGTACTTTATCAACATTGATTCTGCAAGACGAGATTTCTGTTAACTGCTATTGCTATTATTTGGGTTATTCAGATGCCAGAGGACTTTGCAAGAGAATAAATATAAGAGCTATTTTAATATCATTGTTCAGAAGGACATAGAAAAGGAACTGCTAAGTATAAGCTGAAAATATGCTGAAAATTATTATCCTTGCTGCAAGAGATTCTCAGAATTAACAGCAAAGTGACTGGAAACATGAAATGCTTTCTTTTATTTCATGTGGAATTTATTCTCCCCAGAATCTGAGTTACACCAAGGTCACAGAGGAGCAAGACAAAGGCTCATTTATTTTTGCTTTTAAAAGAACTGAAAGCTACGAACAGAATGGAGGATGATGAGTGTTGAAAGGTGTTAGGGCCTGATTCAAAGCCCACTGAAGCCAATGAAGAGCTTCTCATCGACTTCAATGGCTTTGGATCAGGTCATTACTGAAAAGTGATTGGCCTTTCCAGAGTATTACTGAAAGCCTACACAGAGGAAGCCTATATACTTAGATTATATAATAATTTTTAAGTTTCAGTAATGTAAATAAGTTGCTAGCTCATTTATCTAGTTGCAAATCATTTTCTTTTGGGAATAATTGTAAATCTAGGGAGCTTGGCGGGCTGCAGGGAAGGGAGAGGCAAGCAGCTGCTGGACCAAAGGGAACCAAATGTTCCAGCAACAGTTGCTGGGCGATTCAAAAGGGCAGGGCTGTGCGAAGGGTCCCCCCAATCAACGCCCATGATGGCTTCTCCCTCCCCATGGCCCCTCAGGGCAAGGAGCCAGTTGGATGAGCGTGGGTAGGGAGGGCTGCGCTAGCTCTGTGTAAACCAGCTGTGTGCGCTCATGGGCTGCAGCGAGGGTGGGGACACCCATGCACAGATGAACTGGCTATTTGCAGCCACTCAGCCCCGGGTAGAGTCGCCGCCCTTCTGGTATTAGCACCAGGGGAGCGATCGCACAGCACATCTCCTCCGTGCAAGCTGAAGGGTTTCTGCATTCAGCACAGTGGGGTGGCTCCCCGCTGCTCTGCTTTAAGCCTCAGAAGAGGTGAGGAAGTCGGGCTGCCCCGGTGGACAGTTATGTAGGGTTACCATTGGTCCAGATTCTCCTGGACGTGTCCATTTTTTTGGATAAAAATAGTGTCCGGGGGATTTCCTCCAGGGCAGAGTGAGGGGTTGGGCTCCAGCAGCCAGAGAGAGCCCCTCCCCCGCAGCTTCTGCATGCCAGAACTTTCGGCAGCCTTTGCAGCACATCCCCTCTCCCCGCCTCCTCTTCCCTCCCTCCCTGCATTCTCAGAGCTCCCCCCAGTCCCCTGCTGCCCAGCACGTCTCTGCAGCTCCCTGTGGGGGTTGAGACCGGGCTGTGTGCCTTGAGCTGCGGAGTGTGGCAGAGTGTGGGGCTGAGCCCCACATGCTGTTTTGAGCTGCATGGTAAGTGGGGGCAGGCGTTAAAGAAGGGGCAGGGAATTTCTGGAGAGGACAGTCAAGGGACAGGGAGTGGGGGGGTTTAGATAGATCGGAGGTTCTGGGGAGGGAGTCAGGGGACAAAGAGCAGGGAGACTTAGGTAGAGGATGGAGTTCTTCCTAGGGGAGCAGTTAGGATGGGGGAGATCTCAGGAGGGGGCAGTCAGAGGACAAGGAGCAGGGAGGCTTAGGTAGGGAGTGGAGTCCTAGGGGGGCAGTTAGGGGTAGGGGTCCCAGGAGGGGGCAGTCAGGGGACAAGGAGTGCTTTCCGGGATGGGGGAGGAGTGGGGATCTGTGTGCTCAGAGGAGGAGGTGGGGCAGGGGTGGGACCTCATGGAAGGGGTGAAGTGGGGGCGGGGACAGCGAGAGGGGCATGTCAGTGATGTGGCCCTCGGGCCAATGCACTAGTCCTCATGCGGCCCTCGTTGTCATCTGAGTTTGAGACTCCTGTTTTAGACAGTATATTTGAATATATTTAGACTGTCTGGTATATTGTAAGGACACCAAAGGCATAGGAAAGACATCTATTACTATTTTTAAAAATTGAAAGGATAAATGAATATCTATACAAGATTCATTCTGTTCAAACAAACATTCAGAAGGTGCATCAACCAAGATGCCTAATGTTAGAGTCCATGTTTCAAAGAAATCAGTTTAAGAAAAGCACAAATGTATCACGGTTTCATCTAAGTGAACTTTGAACATTACCAAGATGTGAATCTTGATCAAGGTAGTGAAATCATAGGCATACTTCCAGCTACTGGTGAAATTGCAAGCTTGTTGTTAAAGCTACAGTATATAAGTTAATGAGGGGTTCTCTAGGCAGGGGAGGACAGATGGTGTGCAACTCGAGGGAAACAGACTATATCTAAGACATAGAACTAGAGTAAGAGAAATAAAAATTTTAAAAAAACTTTGTTAGAATAAAAGACATTTTAAAAAATACTGTTCTTAACTTACAGCTACCACCAGAGCTTATGGTCACTAAAAGAATTTTAAATATAGGGACCGATCCTCAGCCCCCAGTTGCATCCCCTTAGCAATGAATCATGGTGCAAAGGGAAAGGGAAAACTGCCCTAGTTGTGCTGCTGGGGATTCCTCTTGCATAAGAGAATGCCCAGGATAGTGAATAGCTGGCATAGCCAGTTTGAACATCACCTCTTACTGGCTGCACAACATAAGAGCATGTCATATGATGCAACGGGTGTGACCAGAGCACCTAGTTCTCCAGTCATCCTTCAATCCTGGCTATGGTAAATCACAGCAGCTTCAGAGATGCTCTAATTTATGCTAAAAGGATAGGGAAGCACAAAGGTAACTCTGCCTCTCCCCAGCAGTCCTATGCCAAACAAAGGTTGGCTGCACCAGTATACTTGGGCCGTAATGTAGTCTGCATCATATATATGTGAAGCATGTATATGTTTTAAAGTATTTTTCTCATTTCGCTCAGCTTAGAGTAAAAGGTAGACTTGTCTATTTATAGTCAGTTTAAATTTTCTGAGTGGTAGTCGTGTTAGTCGGTATCAGCAAAAACAACATTTTGTGGTTTCCATGAGCTATCACAACTCTTCTCTGTTTGGATTGCAAATTCTTCATGAAATATTTAAATGCTAAACACTGTAGTTTTTGTTTTAAATGAATAATACAGTTAAACAGTTCTAATAGGATTATTTGTTGTAAAGAAGGAAAGCTTAAATCTTAGGTCTGAACCACATGACCGATATGAGTTCTGACAATAAATGTTGACCTGATTGCATTAACTAATAACACATTTCAAGTACAATCTATAAATGATTCTGAAAGTACTGTTGATATATAAGTAGCTTTGTATGCTGTCTGTCCAAATGAATTTATATACCTTTGGCATTCTGATAACTAAATGTCCAGTTGTCTGAGATCTTTTAGCAGAGCTGGTATCTGGCTTCACCTCTGCAGGAAGCACAAGTTGAAATAGCTACAGGAAAATAGGATAGAATATATTGTATTAAAATATTTTTATACCCAGATAGAAAATATACAGAAATACCATTAACATATACTTTGAGCTGAAGGGTGGAATAGGACTGAATCCTCTCATGTAATATATATTAATTCTAATCCAAATGACTGATTTGCATGTTAAACAATCTTCATTTACATTATATGTGTGTGTATAATATGTATAATATGCAAGCCTGAATTGCTGTAATAGAAAAGTGACACTTTTAAAGAAAGATATGAAATGATATTTGAGTTATACTAGAAATTAAATGAGAAAGACTAACAACCTATTTCAGACAAAGTAATTTTGAAATTTGTGCTTGTGCAATTAATATAATTATTAATATGGATTCTGGTTTTCAATTTAGAATTGAAAAACACAAACAAGAAAATCACCAAAAAGGGCAGAAAATGGAAGGTCTCTTAAAAAGGACTTTCAGCAGATCTACATCCAGTTCTCTTTTTCCACTGTAAATTACAGCTTGTAGGTCTAATTCTAGTCTCATTTTACCTGGTATAAACAAGCAGTATCTCTACTGAAGTGAAGTTATTCTGGTGTAAAAAAGTTGTGATAGGAGAATCCAGTATATTTCACTGTCCATACCTCCCCAATGCACATCTTGATCACAAATAGCATCAGTGTGGTAAGTGGCTTTTTTCTGTGTGGTTACACACCACTTGGAGTAATACATTTTTAAAAAGGTTTGTGAGTATTTTTGAACTTTTTTGTTTATTTCCTAGCCTAATGACACTATTGATGTCTATTCACACCTAGGTGGTTAACAATCAGTTAGAGCTATGCCTTTTTTTTTTGGTGTGAAGTTACAAGCCAGTAAGGCCCAAATCCTCAAAGGTATTTAGGTGCCTAAGTCCCATTGAAATTAACTGATTGATTTCAGTGGGAGTTAGGCACCTAAATACCTTTGAGGATCTGAGTGCCCATTGAAGTCAATGGCAGGATTCCAGTTAACTTTACCAAGCACTGGATCAGTTCCTAAGGCAGTGATTGATCCCCAAGTGCTCTCTCCATTGACTCTGAAACTCCTCCGCTGCGAGAGGTGGAAGTGGAGTCGACGGGGAAGTGGCAGTGGTCCACTCGCCACCGTGAGGACGGCCAGGTAAGTCGACCTAGATACATCGACTTCAGCTATGCTATTTGTGTAGCTGAATTTGCGTATCTTAGGTCGACACCCCCCCAAAGTAGACCTGAGCTAAGAGTCTAGTCTTGCTTCTACTGATCTAAGAGTTTTGCCGTGATTTCAATGGGAAATAATTTAGGCCCTACAGTAGCCAAAGTAAACCCAAAAAATGAGTAACAACTGACGTGAAAAGTAGAATTCTCAATTTTAAATGAAAGTAACAAGAAAATACTAACCTTATTCTTCACCATTACCCGGAGGTAAGTTGGTTGGACATCAACATCAATTAGAGAGCTGTCCAGATGTCTTCAGAATGAAACAAAAGTGAATTTAGTTTAAGTAAGTTACCATCATCGTTCAGGGGAAAACAGTTAAGATTATGCAACTCCTTAATTATGGGTTTGCAATTTGAAAAAATTCCATTTGATGACTCTAATGTAATTAAGTTATGTGAGAGAATTAGGGCTGTCAAGCGATTAAAAAATTAATCGTGATTAATCATGAAATTAAAAATTAAGTGTGATTAATCGCACAATTAATCACTGTGTTAAGCAATAATAGAATACCATTTACTTAAATATTTTTGGCTCTTTTTCTACATTTTCAAATATATTGATTTCAATTACAATTGTCAAATCTGCAATGAAAATGTTCTTAAATTGAACAACATGTGCTAGGTCATCATCTGAGACTACCATAACAGGAAATATATGGCAGAATATAGGTAAAACAGAGCAGGAGACATGCAATCCTCCCCCAGGGAGTTCAGTCACAAATTTAATTAGCACGTTATTTTTTAACGAGCGTCATCAGCATTGAAGCATGTCCTCTGGAACGATGGTCGAAGCATGAAGAGGAATATGAATCTTTAGTGCATCTGGCACGTAAATATCTTGAAATGCCAGTTACAACAGTGCCATGCGAACATCCATTCTCATTTTCAGGTGAAATTGCAAATAAGAAGCAGGCAGCATTATCTCCTGTAAATGTAAACAAACTTGCTTCTTTTAGCGATTGGCTGAACAAGAAGTAGGACTGAGTGGGCTCGTAGGCTCTAAAGTGTTACATTGTTTTATTTTTGAATGCATTTTTTGTACATAATTCTACATTTTTAAATTGCACTTTCATGATAGAGCTTGCACTACACTACTTGTATGAAGTGAATTGAAAAATACTATTTCTTTTATCATTTTTACAGTGCAAATATTTGTAATAAAAATAATATAAAGTGAACATTGTACACTTTGTATTCTGTGTTGTAAATTGAAATGAAATATTTGAAAATGTAGAAAAACATCCAAAATATTTAATACATTTCAATTGGTATTTGATTGTTTAACAGTATCATAAAAACTGCAATTAATCATGATTAATTTTTTAAATTGCAATTAATTTGAGTTAATCACTAGTTAACTGCAATTAATAGCCAGCCTAGAGAGAATCTTAGAATTGAAGCTCTTTGAGACTAGGACTGTGTTTTTACAGTGGCCAGCACAATGGAGCTCAGAGGACATTCGATTATAATAGCAACACAAATAATAAACAATAATTTAGAAAATTACAATAAAAAGTGGGAATGCTTTTTGTATTAGTCTCATAATTTTTTTATCCCTGTTTCATGCCTAATAGATGTTGGTTAATTTGCAAATCAAAAATCTTCCATCTTGCCACTCTCCTTTATAGTTTAATTGGTAAACCACTCATATAATTAATAATAATTATTATTATTATTTTAACACCTAGCTCTTATGAAGTGCTGTTCATGAGTAGATCTCAAAGTGCATTACAAACAAGGTAAATGTCATTATCGCCACTTTACAGATTGGGAAACTGAGGCACTGGGAACTGAAGTGACTTGCCCAAAGTCACCCAGCAAGCCAGTGGTCAAGCTCACAATACAACCCAGGTCTCTCAAGGCCCAGTCCAGTGCTCTATCCACTAGGCTACACTGACTCCCATATGAAGAATAACTTTTTACATTCCATTTACAGGAACTCAATGAACTGTAATGGTTTACACCAACACAAGAGTCAGTATTTGCATTTCAGTATTGTTAAATAAGGTAGTAAGCTGTAAAGAATCCACTTTGATTAACACCTGCTATTCACCGAGCAATCTATACACTCTTCAGCCCACTGAAGGTACAATGTATCACTTTCTCTTCTTCCTTCTATTATAACTTCTCTTCTTCTTGCCTAACTTTTTCAAATTTTGTGAAGTTTGCAATCTTCACTGAAGAGCACATACTATTACATACCAGCTGCAAAGTCTTCTTGCTGTCAACACTTGAACAGCATTTCTACAGCTTAAAACAAAGTCGTATTCTGATAACTCAGAAATACCAGAGTATAAGGGGAAAAGGTCCTGCAAACAACAGGAGTGTTTTATAGAGTCCAAGGCCAAAAGGGACCACTATGATCATCTAGTCTGACCTCCTATATAACACAGACCATTGAACTTCCTCAAAATAATTCCTAGAGCATATTTTGGTTCATGTTGTATAACCAATCACTGCATAAGCTTTATTCCACCAGGTGCTCATATAGGGCAAAATTCTTCTACTGCAGTGCAGAGGGTAGCGATCGTGAATAGAGAAGCTAAAGCGTGGGGGTTTTGCGGGGGGGGGTGAGGAAGGCAGAGGGGATTTTGCATAACTCTAAATAGGTTGGTGCTGCAGGAACCCCTGTTGTGAGCTCAGAAAAGGCCAATTGGAATTGTGCTTACATGGATCCAACAATAAAGAACGCCTATAAAAAGAGCATACAGGATAATGGCTATTCAAGATATGAAGGATCCCATCACCTGCCAGCAGGTTTGGGGTTGGATTCTATTCCTTCAACTCCCCTCATGCTTTGTTCCCTTCACAAAGTCCTGTGTGTGAGGAAGGGTGAATTTTGAATTCTGCATATCAGTGTATGACAGCAATGACAACTGCTCCCAGATATAAAGATAATAAATAATTCTGACCTATAAACAGCAAGATCCAGGATGAACTGATTGTTTTCTTCATCATCTTTCAAAAAGAAATCAAGCCTAGTAACAATGATAAAAAAACACATTCAGAGTAAATACAACTGATTTGTGTGAGCATACAGCTCCATAACTTTACATTCAATTGCTAGCATTTTTTAGATTAATACCAACATAATTTAGAAAATACTTCATATGGTCTTTTTAGAATCATCTACAGCTTCACTACATCCAGCTCTTCAAAGTTTTAATAAATGGGCCTCTCAACTATAAAATGTATATGCCAATAATATTTATTACTTTGTAGTCCTCTCTATTTCAATACAGTCAGAGTGAGGAGGCTTTATGCAGCAGTGAGCTGTCTAGGTTAGGCGTGTTTTTGAAGGTAAGGTGCAGAGAAGAAGACTACAAAAGAACGATTCCAAATCTCCATGCCTTTTTTCCTATGAGCACTAGAGATGTTTCCAGGTCTCTTTCCTTTAAGGGAGATTCCCCCAATACATGGAGAGCTGAAAAAGGACATGCAATGTTCTCATAATAGCAGTCTACCTAGCAAAGAAACATCCTTCCTTTCTATGCAGGATGTAGCTATTTTTCTGGTAAATATTCAAAGACAACACTGAGGGAAGTCTGACTTTCATTTACTAGGCTTCTGCAATGCAATGTAGAAGCCATGCTGGAGAGGGAATGTGTCTTCCAAGTGCCTTGCTTTGAATGTATCTCCTATGTTCTCTTTTGGGTACCATTCACTGCCGGGGTGCATTGAGCACCGGAACTGTCACAGACCCTGGTATAGACCATGTAGTGTGGGGGTGGAAGCTCCTTGTGTGCTTCCCACACACCTGTGCAACTGCTATCGTAATCTGGCTCTATATACATAAATCCACTGAACAAATTGCAATGCAGAAGACCTGTATGAATAGTACACCACTAGTAACTATTGACAACGCAAAACTCTGGGGCAACATTATTTCTAAAGAAATAGTGCTAGAGCTTTATTCTAAATGTCTGTACCTCTCAGAACCATAATTCAGTACTGTCAACACAAAATTTTAAGCTATTACAGACTTGTCTTTGCACAGAAAATTACTCTTTTTTGTATTGCTGTCAATACATTTTTATAACAAAGTGGAGACATCAATACAAGGGTGAGCTGCTTCTGATGTACTTGGAATAAACACCAATACTTCTGCCACTGCTATTCATTCCATTCATACCACTCAAAATTAAAATGCCAGTTTCCAAGTCCCCTAAATCTTCATGGTTTTAGATAGTCCTTCCAAAGATGTAACAACATTCTCCTCACATTAATCATCAAAAACTATGTTAGCTTTGCTTTTTGCAGCTGACCTGGTCGTAGGAAAAGACACAAAGTGTCATTTCACACCCAATATGGGAAAAATTTGTTTAGGGGTCAGGAAATAGCATGAGGTTCCATTCACAGGGCTTCTTCATTCCCTCCAGAGGAGAGAGGAAAGAGATGCTTGCTATCTTATGGGAGCTGCTGGGGACAAAGGCAATCTGTAGGGAACCTCTGTGCTGCCACTCTATTTCCTACACTTCTCCCAAAGAAAAGGCAGCAGAGCTCCAATGGAACCATGCTACTGTTGGCTTCCACCTACCTGATGCTTCTGTAAACATCTTCCAGAAAAGTTTCAATATCATATAATAACTATGTCAGCAATAAAAGGTAGTTGAGTTTTCCCCCAGTTCTACCCTCTCCCCTGCTTTTGAGCTTGATTCCAACAGAGGGACTTCCATTGCCCAGAACTGCTAGGTTTCTATCCCACCTACAAGTGGAGGCAATTATTTGGTCCACAAACATTACTCTGATGTATTTTTTCTACATGTAAAGTTCCTGTTCATATAGTTACCTTCAATGGTCAAACATACTTAACCCATTTCCACAGTTAGCAAGATCCCTACACCTTAGAAGGGAAAATGGTAAAATATATGATGTATTTATAGATAAATAATTCTTTAAATGTTAAAGAGCTAAATTTTTTTTTAGTGACTGACCATTCATTAGTTCCCTAACTTCAGTATATTGCTATAATTAACCTGCTTAACTAAAATATTGTACTGGATTTTAGGATCTGTCAGACCTGTTACATTATCACATATCTTCAGTTACACAAGCAAACCTATTATAAAAAGCAAAGTACTAGTTCACTCATTTAAAGTTATTATTTTTCCTCACATACTTTGGCTCATTCATATTCAGAACTTTTCCTTCTGCAGTGATCAAAGTCCTAGGTAGCTTCTCTTTCACTTTTTGCCCTCTTTAATTAAAAAAAAGAGAGAAAGAAAAGGAAACAAAGGTTTATTATCACATACTTATCCTTTTGTGAAAAAGCAAAGAAAGAATGAAGACAAACATGGCAGCAAATTCAATGTGATCTAGTTTTTGATTTAAAAATGACAAGTCCCTCTAGTAACAACACAGGTTATACAATGTGTCTTTTGCCCTAGAAAAGTTATTTTAGCCTGCCTGTAAAGGTGAGCAAATAATTTTCAGAAAGCAAGTTTTTTATTCATTGAGCTTAACTTCCTTTTCTTTTCATAGTGTATCTGTGAGCAGCTTGCAATTTCCTCAGATTTGTCTGATTTGTATATTTATTTTTCCCAAAAATTTAGTTAATGGATTGATGTCAAATACTTGAAATGTAAGGTGTGCTGCTAGTTATGATTTTTCACATAAATCAGGCAGTCTCATTACTATTATCTGCAGGCATTTCTGATGCAAATAGTAGTGCATATGAATTTAAAGTTGGTTTCCCCAAATGCTCATGCATGAACTCTGAAGTATGCTTCCTGGGAACATTTTGTGCTAGTCATAGTTGACTACTCAAATGTTTGCAGGAAGTAAACATAAAAAGGGAGTGAGTATGACCACAGTGAATCTATGTAAATATTTGAACAATTATCTGGTGGTGGTGTTTGTGTATGTTTTTTTTTTTTAAGCACATCTTTACTTTTCTCTTCTTCCTTCAGAATCATCATAATACATATCTAGGATAAAATCAGGGTCTCCTACGACATGCCCTTCTTAATCCCACCTACCAGTAGTGAAACTGTACCTAGCCTTTTGATTAGTGCAATGAACAAGCCACTTTTGACCAATCCAGTTCATCCTAAAAGAGTCTAGATCTCCATCGTTAGTATTTTGCTTGATAATTTAAAAGATGCCTACATATTTAATGGATATTTTTGTTGCTTTCATCTAGAAATCTTAGTGGTACGACATGGAAGAATTTGATTCTCTCTCATGGAAAAAATCTAACTAGATTTTCTTAAAAAGTATCATGTTGCAAATATCACACTCTTTCTCTTAGTCTACAACTTGTCAATATTCACCTAGTTGATGTGGTTTTCATATAAAATGTAATGAATTAGTAAAAATCCTAAAGAAAATAGGAAGTTGTTTAAACTGCTTTAAGATACCTGGAAGTCACTTAATCCCCCAATACTCCCTGGCTATGAGAATCTCTCCTCACACTGTATATATGAGTGACTCTAGCCATTAGTAAACATGACATTAGTTTAGGACAGGAAGGATTCATCATCTCATTGAAATTCCATGAGAAATTAAGGCAGGCAGAATATAATTATTCAAACTGGAATTTGGACTAGACACTTGAATTAATATTAAAAAATGCCACTGGATTTTTAATGAGAAGTAGTCAGAACATTACTTCTCATCCAAAAGACAGGACTTAAAGCACCAGAAGAGTGCTTCTAACACTATCCTAGGGCATTGATTTAATGTTGGTGCGGTGGGAAAAGTATTACCTAATGAAAATCAACATCACTTTCTACAGAGTCTAAATTTTCCTTGGAGATCTCCCTAGTACTAACTAAACCCAAATGTCTTTCAAGTCTTAGTTTCAAGGTCTTAAATAAGTGATTATGATAATTTTTAATATTAGTGTAAATACCATAGCTGACATTTTCATATGTGGATGCCTAAAGTTAGATTCCTAAATTCATATACAGACACCTAAATAAGTGGCCCGATTTTCAGGACAGCTGAGCACCCACAAGCCCCATGGAAATCATGGGGAGCTAAAGGTGCTCAGTTCATTTGAGAAGCAGGTCACTTTTGTTCAGGTACCTAAATATGAATTTAGGACCACCATCTTTGAAAATGTTGGCCTATAGCTATAAAAAAAAATCTAGCAAAATATCCATGCATTGGTTTCAGTTTATGTGGAGTTCCAGTGGCATCCTACAAAACAAACAAATAAAAGCTTAGGTGACTTGTCAGGGACCATGCATTAAGATTGTTCTTCTGACCCAAACAGCACATACAACATGCAGGATCTTGCTACTCGAGAACCAATTTTCATGGTGTGACATGCATGGAATTTTTTAAGTCATATGGAAAAGAAGCATGAAGTGCTTCTTCTGCAAAAATTCTGTAGAATTCTGTGGCATGCTCTTATAGTAAATGCTTTTAATAGCAGAAATAAGCACTCAAGTGCAATGAAGATTGAATTTAGACGACCAAACACTGAACTTTCTAAAACCTAAAGTGGGGCTGAATATAGAAACAACCAATTAAAATTAAAAAGCTATGTAGAGAAAAACAGTATCAGGTATCATGAATAATACAAAGAAACAAAAGTGAACAATGCAGAGTAGACAGCATTTAATTTTGGCACAAGTGGGAATTAAGCACCCAACTCTCACTGGACTTTCAATGGGATTTGGGTAGTCAACTACCTGGACTTTATGCCTTTGAAAATCTACTCCTTAACTAATTTAGAGCTTATGTAAAAACCAGCATACCTTATATTTTCTTTAGCTCTCCGTTTTTCTTCAAGATATCTGTGAGCTTCTAATCTAAACTCTGGAGTATAAGGTGTGGGCTCCTCCCAAAAAGCTCTGTCCTCTTCATCATCTTTATCTGTTTTCCATTCTTGGTATTCCTTTTCTGTTTCTTTCCGCTGGTGGTTTTCTTTGTCTTCTAGAGGATCTGGGCTAGAAAAGAGCATACAGAATGGTATTCCTCAAAATGTGGAAAGAGTAGCAGTGCTTGGCACCCCACCACCCAGCGCCCTTCCATCCACAGAATCCCCACTGCCCAGCACTCCCCACCACAACTTCCCAGTGCCCCACACAGATACTCTGCTGCCCAGCACCCCAACATGCACAGACCTCCCTCACCCCACCACTACTCCCCACAAAGCCCACATTGCCCAGAGCCTCCCTTCCCCCCGAGACCCACTCTCCCAAGCCCTGCTCCCTGGCTGCACTCACCAGCCCAGGTGGGAGGGGACTCTGTTCACCGGGCTGAGCAAAAAGTGCTCCAGCAGGGCTGTGTGGGGCTGTCTCCCCCTCAGCTGGCCTTGCCCCCTGCCAGGACCCGGGAGTGGCAAAATATGAATTTTTAAGCACTCCTAGAATTCTGGCACCCCTAGGCACGTGCCTACCATGCCTAATGGGAAATGCAGCTCTGGTACAAGGTAATTATTATTTCCTCGGGAAAAGACATTCCTTATCAGAAACAGAAAAAAGAAGAGGACTGATATCAATTTACGTACTTGATGTTGTTGATGTCTGTGTACCAACGTCCATCAAATCCAGGTTTAGGTTTTTCTTTCTTCCTCTCCTGCTTTTCTTGTATTTTTTTTAGGGCTTCTTCTTTTTCTCTGGCCCTTTTGAGAAGGTAAACCTGTTCCTGGTCTCTAATTTGCTTCTCTACCTGTGGATAGTTCTGCAATGCCTGAATCCTCTCGGAACGTTCTATTTCTTTACTATCCAACCACTTCTCAAAAGATAAAAAAAACAACACACCCAAATAAAAAAATATAAAATTGGCAAAAATGTAAAACCTCACACACAAATCAATAAATCAATCAAGCATTGGGTTAATTTTGATTATATCAGCTTTAATATACAAAGGAGACTCTACAAGACTTCCAGTAACTTCTTAGTATTATGTAAATTAGGCTACAGCAGAAACATTTCAGATTGTAATTAATACATTGTCCATCCTGTCAGAGTACTTTAAACTGGATCAATGAATGTAGCATACTATTGAAAATACTGTAAACACTTATATATGTGCTGACTTTCTGACATTTTGGGAAGGGGTAAAGGCTCCACTTATATATGATTCAGTATGGCCTGCAGTGCCCAAACCCCATGTAGTAAAAGGGAATTGCCCCCAGAGATGCTGGTCTTTAGGGTGCCAGGAAAGGTGCTCAAGTTCTGCAGTCAATAGTTTAAGCCTGGATGCATTTCATCTTCAGCCATCTAGGGAGTTAGTTAGAAACATTACGAAGGACCAGTATCTGATTACTGCAAGTCTCCTGGTACTATATATTTCTGAGTATAAATTCCTGAGCTTATATGTGGATTGTAATGACTTTCTCCCTGACATTGTGATTGTTGGTAGAAAGTCTGCTTATATTTACAGTATCCTATCTTGGAGTCTATACTGTAATTCCTGCTGTTGCTTAGGGCTGGTCTACACTAGGGGGAGCGGGTCGACCGAAGATATGCAACTTCAGCTACGTGAATTAGAATACCCATTTCATATGCGGTGTGATCCAATTCCCATTTACATCAGTTATAATCTTTCTATGAATTTCAAAAGGGTTTTACAGAAGTTTTATATTTCTGGTACTATCAATCCAGCACTTTTCTCGTGCATGTAAATCAGCTAAAAATATATTGTTCTTTTACACAAAAATTAGAACCCTTTAGTACATTTTCCCTCCTCAGAGTTAGAATTCTTTGAAAAGAAAAACGAGGACTTCATTCAAAGATCTGACAAAAACATAAAAGATAGCCAAAATATATTTTGCCCAAGCCATTATCATAACTATGTTATTTATCAATATCAGTTCTCCTTTATGGGAGAATTTGATTTCCTATGGACAAATAGGGCATTCCTATCACAAGCAGTAATTTTATTTTGTATTAGTGTGTTCAGTGAACAATTTTGACTCGAAGCATTATCGTATCAATTTTAGATACTGATTTGGATGTAATTCCGTTAAAAAACAACAACATACTTTTAATTGATGAAGAGTTGCCACCACAAACTGTCTGTAACCCTCAAACTCAGTGCATGGATTCCCCACCAGAAAGAGTTCTTTAAGATGTATGTTGTATTTTAGAATTTCAATACTGGATAGTTCTCCAATGAAATTTGCTGTCAGGTCAAGTTTCTGCAGTTCTTCACATCCTGTATGGAAAAATATATTCTTATTCACCTTGCATATCATACACTATAAACAAACACACAGTTGGACACAAAGTTGTTACCTCTATCTCGTCTACACAAATACACACACCATACTTTCCTTCTCAGAACCAGATTTGGGAGAATAATTAATAACTAATAATTCTAATTTCTGTCCACATTTGTTTCTTTCATATTTCATTTAGTTTTTTTTAAAACAAATGTTTTAAATGTGTGTGAAATGGCAGAAGTTCCAGTAAAATTCACAATTCATGAAAAAATATATAAAAAATACTGCTAACTGGATTACTATTAAATCTTTTTGTGGTACATTTATTCAGACTCACATTTAGAGATGGGTTGGTTGAGACTAGTTACAAAAGTCACACGACATTGACTCTGGTTCCTTGACTGGATGAACCTGCTCAGTGCAGTTACAAGAAGCCATTCTGACTCATTTTTTCAGAGGGAGAGGCTGAATTTTATGTGCCCAAACTGAGGCAGTTAGAAAAAAAAGCTCCTACTGGCTGTGGCAGGGACCAGACCTATCAGTAGCCTTTGAAGCTCTGCATAGTTTCTAATTTCAGAATTGTTTAGTCCCAAAACACACACTCCCATACTTTCTTAAGAGGGCAGGGCCAATTACAAAGTATATTACTGTAAAATGTTACTCTTAGTTGATACTACTCATGTCTAAGAACAATGAATCATATATATCCATTCTAAGAAAGGTTGGACTTCTGTCACAACTTATGAATTCATTAATTGTCATGCATATTTTAACTTGACTTTCACTGGTATTTTGCTTGAGTGAGCTGATGTGAAAGTGCAAATGTTGGTGAACAGTTGAGCAAACTTCATTAAGACTGAAAAAAATATTCATTGTAAATTGAAACTCTGGACTGTACAACAAAAAGTTCACAGAGACCAATATGGTGGCAAAGTGAACCAGAACAGTACAATATCATACTGCTGGGAGAATTCTATGCCCCAAAATTCTTCACCAAAAATGCAAAATTCTGCTATTTTATTTGTCAAAATAATGCAGTATAATCACACGAGTTTCACTCATTTTGGTAATTTATTTAAATTACCATAAAGAATAAAAATCACAATAACTGTTCAGCATTTCCTAAACACATGGAAGTTAAGTTACGAATACTTGGTAACTAAGACCCTGCATTCCAGTTATAATCCTGGATTTTTATTTAAATTACATTACTTTTATTTTGGTGTTCAGTGTTCTGTAAAATAGAATGTTGCTTTAAATTGCTCAGACTTTCACACAAGAAAGTTGTACAGTTTTGTTAATCATTGTCCTGCATTTTTTTAAGTGGATACATAAAATACATCCTGAGTTGTAATCTAACCCCATTGTACCTCTCTGGCACAGGACAAAAAGCCAGAAAGCTCACAGACTCTGTTACTGTCATTTACAATAAGTCTCCTTTACACCACTCTGGCAAGGTAAAGGAGCCTTAATTGACTAAGAATGGGAACAATTAACTAACAGTGGGAACATGAACAGCCTTTGCTCTGCCTCAGGGACAGAGGCTGCTTTACACACCCCTATGCCACCAAGCCCAGGACATAGCAACAGCGAAGAGAGGGACAGTGTGAGAGTATGTCTACACTACCGCGGTAAGTTGACATACACTACGCAACTCCAGCTACGTGAATAATGTATCGGGAGTCAACGTACCTTAGGTCAAGTTACTGTGGGGTCTACACCGCGGGGGGCGGGGGAGAGGTCGATGGGAGAAAATCTCCTGTCAACTTACCTTACTCTTTTCGTCGGGGATAGAATACAGGGGTTGACTGGAGAGTGATCTGCAGTTGATTTGGTGGGTCTTTACTAGACTCACTAAATCGACTGCCAGTGGATCGATCTCAGAGCGTAGTGTAGACCTGTCCTGAGTCTCATTCACATGCAGGTGCCCAGTCCCACCCCCCTAATGTCTCTCCATGGGTGCACACATGGACACCCAGCCTCCCACTTTCCCACCGCTGTAACTGGCTCTCTCCTGTATGCTGCTCTCAGCACACGCGCCTGGGCTGCTGCAAAAGGGGTGTGTGTTCCTCACAGATTTCTTTGCTCCCCCATCTTTCTGCAGGCGAGCCAAGAAATCTGCGGAAGGTGTGAATTCTGAACCTCCCACAGGGCACAGAATTCCCCCAGGAGTAAATATCAGTGGGAACTTCAAATCACCTATGGACCATGAGGTTTCCTCCTCCACTGTTCTTGATAATTACAATAAATATGGATGAAGCTAAATGATTTGAATTATAATGTTAAAAAAAGGTTCCCAAATTCCCCTTTCACCATGATCACCAGGACAGAATCACATCTCTCACTGTAAGAGTAAAAACACAGGCTCAGTTACTACGCTCATCATTATAACCAAATCAAAAGAGAGCAACAAATATTTCCTTGGGAATCTGTTATTTGACAAGCATTTTGAGTGGGATGGAGCTGGAAGAGAAGAAACAACTCAATAACGATTTATTATGGGATTTAAATGACCAAAAATTTTGCATACTTCCAAAGGTTCTGGTTTGTAAGTAAATGACAAATCACACTAATAAATATTACAACTTGACAGAGGAGCTTAAAATTTACAGGAATAAAAAAGATACATGTTTAGCAGTTTGTTCAGAAACTTGTAATTTACTACTAATTTTTCCAGACATCTCTTTAACCTATCTGAGAAACTTTCTTTGTTTCCATTTGTTTAATCTTTTAAACCCATCCTCTTGTTCCAGTTTGTTGATTTTTTTTCCCTCAGAAGACAGAAGCTGAAATCTTCACATCCCTTTGTCACTTTATCCTTTTCATAAAAATGGCCATACTCTAGTGACTGGACTACTGGAAATCGACATAGGAAAGAACTCAAGACAGAAGTGATTCTGCTGATATGGGATGTTTTTATAGGTGATTTTATGGCTTAGTATTTGATCTGGTAAGATGCGGAATATCATCAGTGCCCAATGAGGTTAATGGAGCAGAGGCATGTGATCTGGGAAATGACTATCCTTAAATTAATATAGGTGGGGATAAGACAGACCAATTTTTTATGTAATAATGGAAAAGAATCTCCTGAAATGCTCCATAAACCACTCCACAGGGAAAAGGCTACAATATGTGGTCAATAAGCATGGAAGTCCTATCTGTGTGAGACTTAGTTGACTGCTGAAGTGAAGAAGTCTGCTGAGACGATAAAGCCTTTTCCAGCCTATGTAGGATTTTTAAAAGGATTTAAAAAGCCTCATTGCTCTAATTATTCTGTTTCGATAATATATTTACCTTTTTGGCAAGCACATACCAATACCATATGGGTGACCCAAGTTCAGGAATAGTTTTTGGATTCCCACTGTGCAGGATATTAAAGAATAAAGCTGTCACAATTGCCTACTTTGGAAAAGGGGTGCAAGGAAAAGTGAAAGTTGAAATGTTTTAGTGAACCTCTGCAAAGACATGAATAGAAACTACTGTTTGCTATAAGTACTATACGTACTAGCACAAAATGCACACCTGAGTAACTACAAATTACCTTAGTTGGTGTGTATATTTAATAATCTGCATTCTCCTTTATTTTCACACTCCACACTTATGCTTCAATATGAAAAGGGAAAAGATTGTATTAAAAAACTTACCTTCCAAATTTTCAATTCTTTCAATGTTGTTCAAAGCTAAATTTAAATATTCAAGCTTCTTTAGTTTGCTTACATTTTCTGCAATAAACATATATATTTTATTTCAATTCTATCCGCAAGGAAAGGCATAACATTTTAACTCTGTTGTACTGTTTAATTTATTTCTAAAAGAAATTTAATTATGGGCAAAGTGGGAAATTCACAACACAGTAAATATAAAAATAAAGCAAATATTAACATTCTAATGCACATAAAATAGTTGCTTTGGACAGAAAACAAAACATTTATCCTGGAGAGTGTAATAAAAATCAAATAGCAAAGACAATGAACACAGACATCTATTCAGCTGTTTAATCACTCAAAGATTAAAGGCTTGGTCCAAAGGCCCACTGAAGCAATGGAAAGATTCCCACTCACTTCAATAAACTATGGATCAGGCCCATACTGCCCACTCCTGCTCTCTGAAATTAGTGAGAGTTTTGTCATTGACTTCAATGGGCACAGGAGTGGTTCCCTTAACCTATATGTATATACTTTTCAGGATGTTTCTTGATTGTAGGTTTTTGAAAGACTAATATAACCCACTTTGGGAATGCAGAAGTCCACATTATACTATACCTGTAGAATTACAATTGTTTGTAAATAATTCCTAGGCCTGACCCTTAAATAGTGTAACCATGATTACCTTCCCATTTAGGTTTTGTTCAAAAAATGGCACAACAACAGACTGCTAAGAAACTGGTCTGGGAAGCTGCCTTTTGCGGCACCTCAGCTTTCTGAATTGGATACACTTGATGCTTCCAAAGCTCTTAATTTAGATCTGTGATGCTGTGGGCTATGGGTGAGGAAGTCTGGAATCATGGAATGAGATTTTTTCTTGGGATTAAATTCGTGTACATAACTAAACAGTAGTGATCATTTACAGATACTCACAAACACCTATTAGCTATTTCCTTTTGTGAATTTACCAATGTCCTGGAAACAAATCAGTCACAAGAACATACAATTTTACTAAAAATAATAATGGTGAACACAACAGCAATTATATTCAAAGTAGGCTGCTTGTCCTCCAGGAGACTAAAAACTAAACGTGCAAAAAGCACAGTCATTTCGTAAAGTAAAAGGTCTAGTCATTTCACTAATGTGTTTTGTAGTTGCTATACTTGGTCATTTGACAAATTATGTACTGAAGTAAGTTAATTGTTTATCCACGGAAAATTCTACATCTCACAGAGCATTAGCTGGCTTTTATAATGCAGGATGCTTGTGTGGCTGGGAATCTTTCCTTGACTCCAAATGAAGACCCATTTAGGTGAGAGACGTTTGTAACAGCCCTCTAGACTCCAGAGACTTTTTTTTGCAGAAAAGTACTGTGTAATCTCTGTAGGTAATTTATATTACCTAGCATATTCTTTTCAAACTGCAGAGTACTGCATTTCACAGAGCACACAATGTGCAGGAGAGAGAGTCTGAGTTCACAGAAGAGAATGGAGCAGAAAGTTTTTCTGTAAAATAATCCTACAAAGAAGTGTACTAGACAGAAAGATTATTAGACCTATACAGTGCAAAGGGCACAGGAGAAGGTGTTATGTTGTTTCCTCTGAGGCAAAAAAACAAACTTCATTTACGTTGTGTCCAAGAATCACCCCTGATAGATTGTGACAACATGGGAGAAATGGATGAATGAAGAAAGCAAGTAAGATAACTTTTTCTAAGTTATTTTTTTTCCCCAAGATACTAAGCCAAATTTATGCCAGGTGTAATTCTGCTGAAAAAAACAAACAGTTACAACAGAGATGAATTTAACTCAGTAGATTCAGCAATTTTGCCACTTGTGTTGTTCCACCTGCTGAGCAAATCCAAAGATAGTACAGACTACCATTCAAGCAATAGAGTATCCCATAAGTCCTTTTCCCTCTTGCTGGGCATTCCCCAAATGAGCTTCCAAGATAATTCATCAAGATAAATTAACAACCTGTGTCCCAGAACACGGTTCTTTTCTCCACAGACAATTGCAATTACGAAGTCAGCCAAATACATCTTTGTTCTATTAGAATATCCGGCAATCCTTACTTGTGGGAAATAACCATGAAAAGGGCAAAAGCCATGGCTTTTTAATATAAATGTCATACGTTTCATAGATCTACAACATCTTGAGCACCTCTAGCTGAAATGTGGATCCAAATAAATCAGAAAATCCACCCTGCAATGTCTAAAAATGTATGTCAATGGAACCATTTAGCTGTCATACATATTTTCCCTGCTGAGGTAGTAATAGGTCTAATAGGACCCTGTGAAGACACTACTTTTGTTAAGATGGCACTAACTGCTCTAGCCTGGGCATGGCACAGGCAGCCAGCAGACACAAACAGTCTTTAGAGGGCTGGGGCCTGGGCTTCAGGCTCAGGCAGCCAGCAAACAAACAGTCTTTAATGTTCCCCTGTTCAGGGTAGGGGCGGCTGATTCAGGGAGTGGGTACCTCTGCCGCCCAGTCGGCGTCTGGTTCCTCCGAGTACACGGCGGCAGGTACTCCAGGCCAGTTGTCCTCAGCATCGGGGGCTGGAGCGCAGCTCGGGCTCACGTTTCCTCCAGGCAGCAGCCGTTCCTATGGAGCGTCCTTCTCCTCCCCTGCTTCTCTCCCTTCTGGGCTGCAGGGCTGGCCTTTTATAGTCCTGCCCCTGTACTTCCAGCGAGGGGGGCGGGACGGCCTTGGCTCCACCCTTCAAGGGGTATCCCCGGCTCCCTCACACTCCCAATCAGAGGGAGCCCACTTGGGATCACTACAGCAATGCCTTGCTAATTCCCGCATATTAACTTGTCCCCTTTCTTAAAAATGGTCACAATACTGGCATTCTTTAGGTCAGATGAAATTTGCTCATTAACTCAAATTCTAACAGGAAGTTGATGAGTTTTTTGCATGAGTGCTGTTCCACCAGTTTTGAAGACTTGCATGGGTATGCCATCTGGGCCTGGTGCATTGTTGTTTCCAGTCTGAGTGATGGCATGCCAAACTTCTTCAGAAGATGGGGAGTCGACAAGAGGTTCTTTTACTGGATGCTGAGGAATGGACTTGATGGTGGTAGCTTAGACTTCAGATTCATGGTTCAGTAGAGTCTCAAAGTGTTCCTTCCAATGTTACTTGAGGTCTACATTGTCTTTAAGAAGGCTGGATCTTTCCTAAGATTGCAGAGTGGTTGTGCCGCTTGAGCTTGGCCCACAGATGTCTTTTGTTGCTTGAAAAAAGCTTCTCATATCATGTTGATCAGCAAAGCTCCGGATCTCCATGGCTTTTGCTTGCCAACACTAATTCTTGATGTCACACAGCCTCTTTTGAACTACAACTTTAAACCTTACTTACCTAGCACATGAAAGAGGTGAAACATCCACATGACTATGGACCATAATCATCAGAGACACAATCTGTCCAGCACTGCAAAACATATCCAGTTTTTTCTCAAGAAACCAATGCTCTTGGCCAGTGAACTTGCCAGCTACCATACTGTTTTGAACCTCCCTTTCCTAAGTGAAAATCACCAATGTGGTGATGAGTAAACTCTAACACCTGACCTTGCTAATGTTCTGTACTCAGCTTGGGCTTGGTCTACACTACAGAGTTAGTTGCCTTACATTGACCTAACTCTGTAAGTGTCTGCACTACAATGTTACTCCCGCCTGTGTAAGTTGCCTACAACATCGACCTAATAACTCCACCTCCATGAGAGGCATAGCACTTAGGTTGATTTAGTTAGGGTGACACAGTGTCTGTGCAGACACTGCATTACTTATATTGCCTGTTGACCATCAGCTCCACTGGTGGGGATGGATAGCCAGGGCTGTCAGCCCAGGAGCAGCAAAGGGCTTTCCAGCTATCAGTGCCCCAAAATGCCCCACAAAGTTAAGTCAGTGAAAGCGCTCCTGGTAAGAGAGGACCACCAACAGAAGGGACATAGCTTGGATGTGAATCACCATAGTAATTACTGCAGTAGCTCTAGATTGACCTAACTTAGGTAGATTTAATTTTGTAGTGTAAACAAGGTCTAGGTAAAGCTTTAGAACAAGACATGAACATGGCTGTGGTAGAGTTCATGGATAACTGTTTGATGGCTATGGACATAACCTTATTGCTTATACAGTTAGATCCATCTTCAACCTTAAGTAGATTAAGGTGATAATGAGCAGCATGACAGACATAATGGGATTGCTGGTACAACTGGCCAAACATTCAGTGCTTTAGGGAACAGTCTTATTTCTCTTGTCTTCAGCACACATATATGGAAGAGTTCATGAGATCCCATGGGCTCCAACGCCATTAATATGTTGATGACACCCAACTTCATATTTTCTCAACAGATGCAGTTAGTGCCATCACACAAATGTCTCAGTGCCTACAAGACATAAGCAGCAGGCTGAGGCTGGTAGAACAAGGGAATTACTTTAAAAAGTAGCTGAAAAATTGTCCTCATCCACATCTGAATGGCCAGCCCTCTATAGACTGCTTGCCTTGCTGGCTGCCTGAGCCTGAAGCCCAGGCCCCAGCCCTTAAAGACTGTGTGTTTGCTGGCTGCCTGTGCCACGCCCAGGCTAGAGCCAGCCTCCTAAAGACTGTTTGTTGCTTTGCTGGCTGCCTGTGCCCTGAAGACCAGGCTCCAGCCTCCTAAAGACTGTTTGTTGTTTATTGGCTGCCTGTGCCACGCCCAGGCTAGAGCCAACCTCCTAAAGACTGTTTACCTCGCTGGCTGCCTGTGCCCTGCAAGCCCAGGCCCCAGTTGCATCCAGGGACTGCGCTACTTGTCAGTCATTGGATAGAGCCTGAACCCAGCCGGTTCAGACCGGCCCGAGGGGTCTCCCTCCGATTGGGAGTGCGAGGGAGCCCTACAAATGCCCTCCTCTCCATTGCTGGAAAGATCTTTGTTCACATCCTTTTGAATCGTCTCCTCCCTCTTGCCAAAGACCTTCTTCCGGAATCCCAGCATGGTTTCAGACTATCTTGGGGCACCACTAACATTATTTTTGTTGTATGACAGATCCAACAGAAGCATAGAGAATAACAGCAGCCACTGTTTATGGCATTTATTGACCTAAGGCCTTTGATTCCATCAATTGCAAAGTGTTATGGTAGGTGCTGTCTAGATTCAGTTATCCGCTGAATTTCATTCACATTCTCAGGCTACATCATGATGGAGTGACCACCACCATCCTCTGTAATGGGTTGGAGACATTACCCATTCACCATCTGTATTCGTGTTAAGCAGGGCTGTGTTATTGCCCCAACCCTTTTTTCCATGTATCTTGCTGTGATCTTCATTCTTATTCATGAATCAGAGAGGTAGCCTTGTTAGTCTGGATCTGCAGAAGTGACAGAGTCCTGTGGCACCTTAAAGACTAACAAAAGACTTACTTTTGTTAGTCTTTAAGGTGTCACAGGACTCTTTGTCGATTCTTATTCAGGATCACCTTTCTTCTGGAATTGGGATTGAGTATCATATGGACGGGCAGCTCTTCAGCATCTTCATTCTAAAACTCAGGCCACCAAGACTGTTTTTACCAACCTTCAGTATGCTGACAACTGTGCTATCCTCACATACACCAAGGCTGACTTGCAATCCACCGTAGATCTTTTCTCAGGCGCCTATCATAGCCTAGGACTTTCCCTCAACTTTGAGAAGACTAAGGTGCTCCACCAACCTGCTCCAGCACAAATTGCCCCCCTTCTCTCACAAATTGTCATCAATAGTGAACTCTTGGAAAATGTTGAGCATTTCCCTTAACTTGGTAGCCACCTCTCTCAGACAGCCAATCTTAATGTGGAAATTGAACATAGGATCCATTGTGTCAGTGCATCCTTCAGAAAGTTGCTTTGTTGTGGATGTGTGGATGGAAACTAAGATCCTGGTCTACAATGCAGTAGTCATCCGCACTCTTCTTTATGTGTATGAGACATGGATGAAAACTGAAGTCATTTTAAGCATCTGGAGTGGTATCACCAGAACTGCCTTAGGAAGATTCTCCTTATCAGATGGGAAGATCATTGCACCAATGCCAGCATTCTCTCTGCTGTTAACGTCACCAGTATTGAGGTGAAGATTATGAAACATCAGCTTCACTGGGCTGGCCAGTGTGTGCAGATGGCCGATACTCGTCTTCTGAAGCAATTCCTCCTTTCTCAACTTAGTAGTGGTAAGAGGACTTGTAGGAGATACTACACTACACTGGAAGTTACTGCCACTGCATGCATCCAACGAAGTGGGTATTAACCCACGAAAGCTTATGCTTCAATACTTTTGTTAGTCTTTAAGGTGCCACAGGACTCTTTGTCGCTTCTGCTAATCCAGAATAACATGGCAACCTCTCTGATTCAGTTACAACAGATTCTCTGTAGGTCCAGGTCTACAAAGCTCAGGCCTAGTATAGTTTCATATCTGTCTGTGGGATACTTATGGGAAATATTTTGCCACTCACTTGCAGAGCTGTTTTTCTTGATGAATGTGAGTTTCGCTACAAAACATATAAAGAAATTCTTATAAGAACTCATGAAATAACATTTTTCACTCACACATGCTAAAAGTGAATGTTTTGTACACCTTTAAGTATCAGCATACTCTGATGTCTCTTATGAGTTAGGGAAGAAACAAGTGGGGTCAAATCAATTATTTTTAGGATTGTACTTGAGCTGGAGGATTTCTTGGCATCAGTACAGAGTGTGCTAGTTCCCTGATACAGTAATTCATACTCTGTATCAGAGTGTTTGCTTTATTCATTGCAAGAAAGATGTGAAAAACAAATTGTTAAAAAAAATCAGTTAACTGATCCATTGTTTCATCTATCAAAATTGTTTTTAAATAAGATCATTTCAGACATACATACTGTTGATAATTCTTAACTGTATTTTTTCTCTTTCAACTGAGATGTTGAGCACCTTAACTCGCAGTTAAGTCAACACGAGTTGAGAGTGCTCAGAATCTTTCAGGATTTGGACAATTACTAATTCCCTTGTTGCTCATTTCTCTCCGCTCCCTTAAACTCAAAACCTTATGCCTATTTTCTTGACCTCAGATACATGCATGTAACTCAGTTTAAAAAACAATAATGACTAAAACACTTACCAATTTTCGGAATTAGGTTATTTTGAAGATAGAGGATTTTTAAATCTCGGCACAATTTGTCAATGTATTCTAGTTTTTCTATTTCCTGCTGGTGCAAGGAGATTTCTTCCAGTGAAAAAAGTTCATGGTTGTTATGCTCTGCACGTTGTCTAAGAAGATCTTCAGTGACTGCAAGACACATCACCATTTAATGGAAACTGACTTTACGGAGGAAATTTTCTGGTAATCTATTAAGGAAGTTAATTAAATATTTTCTTTGTCCTTAATAAACAGACATTCAACAAAAACACCAATAATAATACCTACCACTACAGAATTAGCAAGAGACATGATGCCTCAGCACATTCTGCTATGATAGTCATCACTGTCTGAATCAAATTGACATTATTTTTTAACACAAGAGAAATAATGAAGGTGGCAGTCTTCTCTGGGGACAAAATTTGATCCTGCTATTAATGGGTACAAGTTCCATTGTCTTCAGTATAGGCCAGACTGGGCTGATTTGTGCGGCAGTGCAAAGGAGGAAGAGGGTGTTGTGTGCTTGCTCTGAACTCTCGGTCTTCGCTGACCAAGTACAGCAACTGTGGGTGGGGTGCAGTGGAGGGAGAGGGGAGTGGCATGTTAAAGGAACATTTGTTTGTCAGACTTTCATACTTCAAGGTGAGAAACTGAGGGTTATACATCCCTTCACCTGCTCACCCCTGTCTGTTGCATCAAATATAAGCTACTTGATTTCATTTTCAAGGCCCACCATGTCCTCTGCCCACCCTACCAGTCATCTCTCATTCACTATTGAGATGTCAGTCTCCATCACCCACTTGTTACATTTTCAAACAAGCACCTTTGTGCTTTCTACCATGCTACCCCTTACACCTGGGAGGAGCTCCCATAAACATCTGCAAAACTAACTCATTATCCTTCTTCAAATCCCTCTTTAAAACTCTCTTTCCCCATGATTCCTAAAAAAAACTTGATAAAGATTAGTCTATGGTGTGTTGGTGTGCTGAGACCACTGCCTGTCATGCTGACCAGTAGTGTCTCATTGTTTCCTTATACTCCCCCAACTGTCTGTATCCATCTGTTGTCTTTTATCTTAAACAGACTGTTAGCTTTTGGGGGCAGGGACTATCTTTTTGTTCTGTTTGTACAGCACCTAGCACAATGGGCTTTTGGTTCATGACTGAGACTCCTAGAAACTACTGGAATACAAATAAATAAATAATATTGAATAATGCTGAATCTAACATAGAGGAGGTCAGTACTGGAGAAGATTGAGTGGGGCAGCAGGTAAACATGACATAGGATAGACCAAACTAATTGAGATTTTTAGCCATGTCCAAACTAACTGGATTTGGACATGACTAGAAAAGCAGTGAAGAAGACAGAAGAGGAGGGCAACATGGGTCCAATTCCTATAGTAAGAGTGGAATGCTGGCGGTAGCATACAGCAGTAGTTCTCAACCTTTTTTTCATTTATGGACCCCTAAACATTTTCAGATGGAGGTGGGGACCCCTTTGGAAATCTTAGACATAGTATCTGTAGACCACAGGTAGAAAACCACTGTTCTATGGTAGTGACAACCTTTCACAGTCCCAATACACCAGCAGTTTACAAACAGTGGGTCAGAACCCCAAAGTGGGTCATGACCCCATTTTAATGGGGTCACCAGGGCTGGCTTAGATTTGCTGGGGTCTGGGGCTGAAGCTGAAGCCCAAGGGCATCAGCCATGGGCGTTGGGGCTCTGGTTACAGGCCCCCTGCCTCGGGCTGAAGCCCTGGAGTTTCGACTTGCCCCTCACTCCTGCCCAGGTCAGTGGGGCTTGGGCTTTTCCCCACCCTTGACCCAGGGTGATGGGACTCGGGCAAGCTCAGGCTTTGGTCCCCGCTCCTGGGGTCATGTAGTAATTTTTGTTGTCGGAAGGGGATCACGATGAAATGAAGTTTGAGAATCCGTGCCTTTGACATAGTCTGCAGATCAGTAGGGATCTGCAGACCACAGGTTGAGAACCACTGGCATACAGAATACCCTTTAATCTTCAGGATATACATTCGGAGAAACCAAGGAAAGGCAATACTGTAATAGCCAAGATCAGAAGATTACGGCACAGATAAAGATATCGGCAGAGGTATGGTCAAAATAAGAAAAGGGAAAGAAATAAAGTCTCTTCTAGAAATAAAAAGCGAAAAAAGAAAGATGGGTACCAAGAGAGGTGAATGCTGGAGATACAGAGCCTGATTCTCCACTGCTTTGTATATTTTATAGTTACTCTTAACTTGGTAGCATTACACTCACTGCACAAGTGTAAATGACTACACAGAGTGCAAGACAATGAACAATTGGGCCTACTGGCTTCCTGATCTTGCTTGGAGAGATTGATAGTGTCAAAAATCACCCTGAGATCAAAAAGAGAGAGACTTACGTCCAGAGGCAATTAGTTCACTAACATCCCAGGAAAAAGCAGTCTCAGGATTGTGAAAGAGTTGAAAGTCAACTGAAACCAGGAAAAATAGTGATCAGAAACATTTTCCTCAGAACTTTAATAATGTCAGGGAGATTGGAAACTGGAAGGTAATTAGGAAGTGAGGGTTTTATTCTGAAAGTGGTGACACCAGACAAAGAACCACTGGAGCTTGTGAGTGATGATGTCAGTAGGCAGGAGGTGACAACTTATCCTGTAGGTGGTTAAGAGTGGGGTTCCAGTAATGAGATACTTTCATTCATAGAGGAGGAGACATCAGGGAGAGCTGTGAGGAAGTGAAAGAAATCGAAGCAGGTGTTGGGCTGCAGGACATCAAAAGACAATGAGAAGCCTAGACGTAAGGCAGCAGTAAACTTTTCAAACATTATTTTAAGACTGAAAATACCACAGGTTCAGAAGATGAAGCCACGCTATTTCACACAGCAATGTCTTCTCTCAGCACGCATCTGCCAACTTCACACAGAGATGTTGATTTTCAAAGCACTACTTTAGCTCAGCAGGGGACTGGCAGCACAACAGCAGGAGCAATATACAATTAAAATAGATTAAGAGAAAGTGGAAAATCATAGAGTAAGGGAAAGCCATGAAGTCAAGAATCTCCCAGTGTCCCTGTTACTAATTGGTCTATATCAAGTTACTCCTGGGGGAATTCTGTGGGACTGCGCGCCTGCAGAAAAACATGAGTTTGCCTGTTGCAAGGGCAGAAGTGCAAGGACAAAATGGCAAGGAAGCAACAGGAAGTCGCACACAGGCAGGAGGGAGACCATGTGGATCGTTTGGGGAGGGGATTGCCCCCCAAACAGAGGAGAAGCATGGGGGGGCACCAAGGCCAATGCAACCACTAGGCAAACTAGGTGACCGCGTAGGGCACTAAGTGCTTGGAGGCGGCAGTGGAGTGGAGGTGAGCTGGGATGTGGGGGGGGGGGCGCGGGGAGGGCACCCGCAACGAGTAACAAGGGGCGTGCGCAGGGGAACCGCTCCCTGCCCCAACTCACCTGCACTCCGCCTGTTTCCCTGAGCATGCCACCCGCTCTAATTCTCTTCCCCTCCCAGGTTTGTCTGATTGGCGCCGCAAGCCTGGGAGGTGGGAAAAGTGGAGCTGCACCGGCGTACTCAGGGGAGGAGGCGGAGCCGAGGGGAGCTGGGGCGGGGAGCTTGTCAGAGGGGCTCCCTGGGCGGATAGGGGTGGGGAGCTGCCGCGGAGGGGCGTCTCTGGGTGGAGGGGGAGGTGGGGAACTGCTGCTGCAGGGGGGGGGGGGGCTCCCCGGGCTGTGGGCAGGGGAGGGTGCCGCAGGACCCGGGGCGGGAGAGCTGCCCAAACCCCTTACACCGGGACCCTTTGACAAGTTCCCCTCACCCAGACTCCCATCCCACGGAGCCACAGCCAGCTGCAATTGGACTCCCACCCCATCAAGTGCCACTCCCCCAGCACCCAGACCCCCCTAGTGAGCACCCACACCTGGACCACCCCCCGCCAAGCCCTATCTCCCTACACTCAGACTCCCCCCTCCTCCCGCTGAGCCCAACCACCATCACCTAGATCCCCTGCCCCTGTACCTGGAAACCTCTAACGATTCCTTGCGCATCCAGATCTCCCACTGAGCCACATGCACGCAGATTACCCCACACAAAAACCTCTCACCCCACACCTGGATCCCCCCTACACTAAGCCCCTCCACGTTTGGATCCTGCTGGGATAAGCCTGCTCACCCACACCTGGTGCACCTGGCACAGAGGGGCAGGGCCCTGGGGTGTTTCTGGGGTAGGCCCAGCTCTTGCACTGTGTCAGAGCAACCTCACTACCAAGTCCCTGTACTGGGGGAGGTGGGGACTTCAGGGTGATCTCCCATCTCAAACCAGTCAGTGGCCTGTGCTCACCACTGCCATACTGGAACCACATGTATTATTGACAAATAAAATTGGAGCATTTTAAAATATTGTGCACATAATTTTTAATTTTTTGGCACAGAATTCCCTCGGGAGTAATCAAGTGTACCACCTTCCAGAGTCCACCATTTTACCTCTCAAGAAGTATGATCTCATAACACAGAGTCACTTTTACTATCAGTCACTTTGAATGCCAAACACCAATATTAAATACATGGACTGGAACCTATTTCAGGCTGTTGCCATGAATTAATGATAACAGTTTACTTTCCCTACTTTTATTTAAGATTTTAAATGATGATGCAGTGCTGTCTATTTTTCGTTTGGAAGAAGAAAAAGAGAAGTTTATCCAGTCAGTATCACATCTTTAGGCCACAACATGTACATCCCCCGCCCCCCGAAGTTCTTCCATTAGCAAATGTCATTGTGGAACACTGTCTGATTTGCTTAAACTGATCACTTTTGCTGAACGATAGAGGAAAAAATGGCTACAAAGGTAAACAAAGACGAACAGCTAGACATGTAACTACTCCCTCCATCGAGACATGCACAATTATGTTTGCAGGTAGGATTCATGATGAGAATCACTGACACATACATTCTTGACAAGCACAGAGCATTCCTGGTGACTGGTCATTTTACGGGTTCATGTGTTAGTTTAATTATAACCGGCACCGTACACAAGAGATGTGACTGGCTAAGTAGAAGTGCATTATGAACCCCTCCCTTTCAGCAACTCTCAGAAGGGGTAGAGGGAAATAGGGAGGTTGAGTTGATGGGGTTGGAGAGGGGCAGCAGTGGAGAAGGGTGAAAGGCTGGGGAGAGGGGGAAGGCTATGAGGCTGGGGAATGAGGGGCTAATGGAAGAAGGTAAGGAGAGATTAAGAAGCGGCTAGGGATGAGGGAGTGTTGGTGAAATAGAAGTGGAAGAGGCTGGTGATGTGGGGCATGGGAGAAGGGTGACGGGGCAGGCTAGGGACAATGGGAATGGGCAGGGAGGATGAGGGAAATCTGGGGAGATGAGGAGGAATGGGGAATCTGGGAAGATGGGGGGAGGCTAGGGGGAATGGGAAAGGGTGGGGAGTCTGGGGAGATGGGGAGGAGGCAGAAGAGGAGCCTGCGAATGCGTAGTGGCTGAGGATAAGAGGGGGGAAGCTGGAGATGGGGGCTGGTGTAAGGCAGGGGTCGGCAACCTTTCAGAAGTGGTGTGCCGAGTCTTCATTTATTCACTCTAACTTAAGGTTTCGCGTGCCGGTAATACATTTTAATGTTTTTTAGAAGGTCTCTTTCTATAAGTCTATATCAGGGGTCGGCACCCTTTGAGAAGTGGTGAGCCGAGTCCTCATTAATTTAAGGTTTCACTTGCCAGTAGTACAGTACTAGGGGCCAGCAGAGGGAACCCCAGACTGGCAGCCCAGGGGGCAGATGGGAAGGAGTAGAAAGGAGTAGGGAAGGTGATGGAGCAGATGGGAATGGTTATGAGGGGGCAAACATGATGCAGGTATGAGGGAGTGGGGGAGGCAGTGTGAGGACCCAACAGGAAGGGGGGGTAAAAG